>CM036618.1:5102500-5397500 GCA_020746105.1 Trogon surrucura
AAAATAATAATAATAAAAAGCTTGCACTTGCAGCACAATATTCTATTTGCCTGCATGTTTTTTTTCTTTCTTGAGATAGAGGTGATTATTTTGGTTTTTCTCCAGTTAAATAATCAGGGTATTTTGTTGGTGGTTTGATGTTTTGTGTTTTTTTTTTCTTTCTCTCCTCATCATTGACTGAAGTCATTGCAATGTAGAAATGAAATTGTCACGCTTAAAAGCAGTACAGCATTAGAACTCTAATCACAAACACTGGAGGTAAAATAGTCTGTCTAACACATTTCTTAATACAAACTGTTTTCTTCTGGTACACTTTCAAACAAGAAATATTCAGTGTGCACTTCTGGTTTTATGTCTTCAGCCATCTAGTATATAATTGTCATCGTGTTACAAAATACTTCAATATCACCTTAAAACACAATCCACTTGCAAAACAAAATGGACATATTTGGTGACTGTACCAAAAATTGGACTGTAACGAATAAACTACCCACAGGCCTCTCTTTTAACATTAATTATATATATGTGTGTGTATATATATATATATTCTTTGGAAAGAGAGAAAAATAATTAATCAGAGTGGATGACAATGGAGGAAAGAAAGTATATTTCCTCAGCTGGAAGTGAAGTAATCACACTTACACAGAGCTTTCATCTGCAAAGCTCTGTACAAATTTTAACTAATACATACTTCAGACACTCCTGTGAAGATTTGAACAGTAGGAGTACAATGTTGCCACATCAAAGAAAATCACATCAATTATTTAGAAAAGTATTTTAGTCACTCATTTTTAGAAAACAAAACAGAATTTCCTAAAGACTTTTTTCTCTTCATTCACTTTTATTTTTCTTTTTGAACTGATTTAACGTAGTCCTGCTTCTTAGAGGGGATATATAAAGTAGCATCCTGGAACAATGCACAATTTTAAGTTCCGCAGCCTATTTTTATTGTTGTTTCTGTAGAATTGCCTCTTTCTATCAAAATCAGACTTCTTCTTGCTAGAAATTTTCTCTGTTAGGGAGAAAACTGTATGCCTTCTCCTGTCAAGTGTTTATGTTGAATGTGGCCTATTGCAATCCATGAAACTTCCCATATTATTAAAGTTAAGCAAATGCTTAAATACCTTAATATACTAAGCTTCAACACTGAAAGAAATACCTAGAAAAAAAAATACAGTTTGCCAATTTTATTTGCAGAAAAATAAAAAAAAAGGCAGTTTTTGGGTTTTTGTTGTAGGTTTGAGATTTTTTCTTTCAATATTGTGATGCTTCCATCAGTGCTGTCTGTGGTTCGTGGGTGATGAGACATTTGGTATATACATTCGAGGAGCCACGTTACTGAGTACAAGCTGCGAGATAACACACAGTACAACTACTGCTAACAAGATGTTCAGCAACCCAGAGGAAGGTCTGATATTTCACCACTCAGCCTTAATGTTGAGTAACAAAGATCATGCAACACGTGCTGATACAACATGGATATGGAGTGATTCACCTCCTCTTGAATCAAGGGCACTTTGATGGCTTTTAAAGACACAGGATTCACCAGACTGGATTTTTCCATGAAGGAATTGGAAAATATTCAAGCATCTGTCGGGTTGTATCCGAGCTTCTCTACTATGGCTTTTGGATCTCCTGATCAGTCTCTTATAGTTCAGACAATAGACGCTTAATAGACCTGGGGAAAATATCTAAAATATCAATCCTTCCATCTCCAAAATTTTTGGGAATTGTTGGAAGTTTCCATGTGTGTTTCGGAAAAATTTTTTGTATTTTTCTTGAAACCATCATATATATTTATTCATCACATCCCTACAGCTTTAATCAGCATAAATGACAGAACCACAGACATTTTCAGTACTTTGAGCAGGGGGTTCCTTTTTAAAGAATAGTATTCGTCTGAAAGATTTTTACCAACTCTGGCACTTAGATACTATGGAGAGGAACCTCTTGAAAAAAATCCCAGTCTGCCCTAACACAGAAGCAACATGGGGCTTGACATGCAGTAACTACTCATAGTGCTTGTTCATACACCCGCACACATGCACCAACCTGCACGGTCTGCACTCCAGCCATGTAGGGACTGCTATAATTTTATTTTTAGTGCAGCCCGTGGGTTCCTTCTAAATTTTACACTAGGAAAGGTCATAACTTTTTCTGTCTTGTGTAACATATAAGAAATCAAAAAAAAAAATGGGAGAAGAGAAGAGAAGAGAAGAGAAGAGAAGAGAAGAGAAGAGAAGAGAAGAGAAGAGAAGAGAAGAGAAGAGAAGAGAAGAGAAGAGAAGAGAAGAGAAGAGAAGAGAAGAGAAGAGAAGAGAAGAGAAGAGAAGAGAAGAGGAAAAAGAAAAATAAAAAGAAAAAGAAAAAGAAAAAGAAAAAGAAAAAGAAAAAGAAAAAGAAAAAGAAAAAAGAAAAAAGAAAAAGGATAAAGAAGAAAGTCTCAGGGGGTTAAGTCTGACCTGCAAGCAATACAGCCCAGTTTGAAAAACCTCCTGCTTCAAAATATTAGCTCTGAATTAATGCTCAACAATTCCAGCTCCTGTAACAGCAAAGAAAACCTCATTCCCAGACACTGTTTGAGGAATCTAATTTGGTTTAATATATTTGCCTGCTTACAGTAAAATAAAAATAAAAAATCAGTACTTCGTCCTCCCCAGCTATAAAAGCAACCAGACAGCTTCACTGCCGAATTCAAATCAGCTGAAGGTTTCTCCCACTTGGGAGGCTGCAGCCCTGGCCTGTAGTCAGAGATAAATTTTTCAGTAAACCTGCACCTAGAGTGATTAAGAAAAGCCTCCCAATTTACTCTGTCACAGCCGAGCTGATAACATGGCAGAGCTGTCTGTCTTGTTGCTGCCCAAAGACATCATGCAGGGGAGCAGGAGCGATGGGGGAGGAAAGGGAAGAGGTCAGTGATGCGAGGAACTGAGAGGAAATCCGGATTCACCCACCTGACTGTGTGTAAAGGGACCAATGCTGGCCTGATAGATGCTACTGAGGCTGTTTGTCTGTGTCTCAGAAATAAGCTTTGGAAAATTCCCATAGACAGGATGAAATTAAACGTATTGCAGCAGCTGGAAGCAAGAGGCAAACACACCCTTAAATCAACAATAACTATCATGTGCTAGCAATTCACCACACTCTCTTTTTTATCCCTTGCTTTACTTCTCCTGCTTCCTCATTTTTTGACTAATATTTCCCCATTCGAGATATTCATTTGAAGAAAATGTCAATCTCACAATGTTCTGAGTCACTTCAGAGACTTTCTTTTTTTTAAAAGATTAATTACTATGGAAACAACTTGCTATGGAACATGATGATGCAGGCTGAGTTTTTAAAGAAAGGGTCAGTCACTTTAACTCTTCATAGAAGTGTTGGGGGAAAAAATGTACATATAAATGTGCTGGTTTAAGCAGGAATTCTGCAATGTAGGGCATTGCTGTGAGGTGAGACTTCCTTATATGAAGTGTGAGGTTTTCCCAATTATCCTCAATGCATCTGGCATGTAAGATCATATCATACAAAGGGACAAAAGATCATAGAATCATAGAATTGTCAGGGTTGGAAAGGACCTTAGAGATCACCTAGTTCCAACCTCCTGCCATGGGCAGGGACATCCCCCACTAGATCAGGCTGCCCAGAGCCCCATCCAGCCTGGCCTTAAAAACTCCCAGGGATGGGGCTTCCACCCCCACTCTGGGCAACCTGTGCCAGGGTCTCACCACCCTCATGGGGAAGAACTTCTTCCTAATGTCCAATCTGAACACAGAACAACTGCATTTGACATATGAGATTACGGAAGAGGCGTGTGGAGGCAGATATTGTGGGATGCATGAGATTGCAGCTGAAGGTTGAATCCCTGCTTCATAAAGGAGAGTGGGCGCCATGTCCAGCGTTGTCACAGGGACAGTTTGGTTCACCACAAGAGTTTTCCACACTCTACCCATTCTTCTTTTATATTTTTTTAATATGTGAATGACTGTGCCAACCTCTGAGGACCAAACTGGTGAACTCCAGAGATAAAAACAATGTTCTCCAGACCATGAGATAAAAGAAACATCTCTCTGAGGTGGCACGAAGAACAAGCTCTATGAAGCCTCACAGAGAGTGATCTGTCTGAGAGTATTTCTTTTCTGTCAGCTGGAGAAGTCAGTTTGTAATGGTCATGATTTAAATTAGCTCGTGTACTGAGCTTGATTTTAACAAGACATTGCAGAGAGGTGGTTCAGCAACGTTAACCAATGTGGAATTCTTCCTTTCTTGAGTTCTTCTCAAAAAATGCAATAGGACAATAAAATCTTCATTCTTGCATTTTGTTGATAGCAAGTCAGTCTCACTTTGAGTACAAGTAGGAACACTTTTGCATTCTGTTTTCAACAAAAACCCAAAACAAAGTTTTGGGGAGTGGTTTCTTGTTTTTTACAAGTCTTATGATAGAAATACACAATATTGTATTTTAAAGAGAAGAAACATTAATGTTTGATGGCATTCCTTTGACAACTTGTCATGTCTCAATCTAAATTAAAACCACATCTGACACACCAAAATCCTTGTCTTGATCTGTCTTGTTTGGATAGTGCCAGTCCATGATATGACCTGAAATCCATTCCTTGAGGTCATTTTGACAGACTCATTGAAGCAATATATACTGGCTTCATATATTGGCTGCTGGTCAATGAAAACTCTGTCTAATGTGACACTGGAGACTCTATCTCTGCCTGAAAGTAGTAAATGGATTTCGTCTACGAAAGAGAGGGAAGGAAGCAGAAAGCCTCTCAGAGGGAAAGTTCAGTAATATGGCCCTGCCTGACATGAATAGTCCCTGTGGATCACCTCCTTTTCTCACATGGATGAACACATATAAAGACAGCTCAAAGTTAGAGAGCACCTGACTTGGAAGAAATAAATCTTGGTTTTGCTCACTGGGTTTACTATTTTGTCACCTTTGGTAACGGTCACACAGCAGTTATACACAGTTTTTCCCAGGTGGAAAAAGTGGGAGATTCCTGCTTTGGTGGATTCACTCCAATAGCTACACACAACAAAACTGCGAATCCTTGCAAAATTGTTCAGATGACTTTCAGATTAAAACTACAGTATAATTCATATCTTCAAGGTGCTAGGGAAAATACTAAGCAAAAGCAAAATTCCTAGACCTTTATTTTCAATCCTCCATCTTGTCCTGAGAACTGTGGGGTCTACAATAAGGTAGCTCAAACTAGTTTATGTATCCTTGGATAACTACTATGGCTTTAGGAAACAAGAATTATGTCCATACCAGTAAATTAAACATGCCCAGACTAATTCTCCATCACTGAGGCCAGCTGGCACAGAACAACCCACATCGATACTCCTGAACTCCCTTAGCTTCTTGAGCAAAAAAAAACTGCATCAGAAGTGCCTACTTGCATGAGTTCTTGGCTTTTCCTAATTTGCAAATCGTTCGGGTGAAGGCTAGGGACCCAGAGCCAAATAACCTTCCATTTGTGCAGTTTAATGGTATAGATTATCAAGTTTCACTGCTTGGGAATATTTCCTGCAACTGTTTAGTTCATTAAAATAGATTACAAACATCCCTTCCGCCAAGGGTTTAGCTAAGGAGAGGACAAGTAGCAGTTTACAGGAAAGAAGGGAAGACTCTGATCCTTCAAATAAAGCTTGTGTCTCTGTGACAATCTTAAATTTTCATTCTTTTCCTTTCCTCTGAATCCCTTCTGCTTTGTCTCCACCTTGCCCATCTTACTCAGGCTGCTGAAGGGCCCCTTTCCTGCTTGACCCGACTGGGATAGGAGTGAAGAATTCTTAGGTCCCCATGCCGTGAAGATGCAGTAGATTGTGTTAACACCCTTGGAAGGCATTAACTTTTCATTCTGTTTACAGTCTCGTGACAGGTGTCTTGATTAAAGCTTCTTCAGAAGGTTATCTGCAGCTGATCAGAAGACACCGAATGTTGGAAACTCCATCCTTGCCCTGGCAATGTGTTCCAGTTCCACACTGCCCTCACATTTTAAAATGTGTGTCTAATTCTTCATTTGAATTTCTCTGCTTCAAGCTTTCAGCCATTGGATTTTTTTATAACTTTACCTGCCTGATTAAACAGCCTGTTAGTTCAGGCTAGTTTCTCCTTGAAAAAGTAGAGCTGCTATGTCTTCATTTTCTTTTTGATAAGTCTGGGCTCTTCAAGTCTCTGATGATAAGATGTTTTCTCCCACCTATCTGAGAGCAATTTTCCAATGTATTTTTCTACTATTAAGGACACGAGAACACCTGTATTGTAGACTCTTTTTCCTCTTCCTTACTATTTCCCTACAGTGATAAGCAGTATCTAGTAGGTATATTAGTGTTTCCAGACCTGGAACTCGCTCAGAAATATCACTGACCTGGTATTGCCCTCTGGAATTCCTTTATATTGAGAGTCCAGTCCACTATAATCTAGACTGGTAAATCAAGCAGTGGCAGGGCATAGGCAAAGGCTCTTGAAGTTTGCCATCCATGCTGCTAAAGGGTTCCTTGTGATGCTTTTGGCTTCCAGCATAGCTTCTCAGTGGGCTTTGTGAGTTAGCACAGCCTTTCCCAATAAGCAGTTTGAATGCAACCAACTGTTTTGGAGACTGAGTTTAATTGTACTGAGGTGGCCAGCCTGTGCCAGACAACCTAGAGAAGATCCTGACACTTACACAATTATAGGTACAAACTAAAATGTCAGATTCCTTTTCAAAAACTACTTTGATAGCTACTCCAAACAGAAGTTCAGCAGCTTTTCATATTGCAGACAAATATATATTTATTTAAAACTAACCAGCCCTAGTTGGGAAATTCTGTTAAAAACAGAACTCTAGAGATTTAGGAACTTCGGAATAATTTCACAATAAAGCTAATTACTTGGCGCCTTGCCACAACTAACTTTCAGAGTTCAAAATCCTTACCTTGAAATTGATTCTAAGGACAGAACCAGGCTGCACGTTACATGTTCTTTTTACAGGACAGTCAGATACCACGTCCACCTGTTGATCGCATCAAAATCCTGTAGGATGTTGAAGTAGAGAGGATATTGTCATATCCCACTACACCTCCTTCTCATGGAAGACAAGCTGCTTTGAGGGATTTACACGTGTGAGAGACAAAGCAGGCTGTTGTGTGGGGGAGGTGGGGAAGGGATTCCAGTTCTCACATTTCCTCCTTCTATGCTCCACACCTCTCCAGTACCTGTTTTTGTAACATTTTCAATGAGGAGAATTGAATAGAGTGAACGTTGCCATGGTTAAGTCAAACTTTCTGATATCATGCTTTTGCCAGAGATTATTTCAAGTGTTAATACACTTCATTGTGAATGATTCCCCTAACTTCCTGCATTGCTTTTTGTCGTGATTTGGATCACAACAGAATTAACTAGACATCTTTGCACTCCTTTCCTGGCATGCATTTTCTGCGGGCACAGAACCTCTTGGCAGTGATTTGTCTTGTCGACTTTAATGGCTGAGCCTTTCCTCCCAGCAGCAATCCAGATTTCCATCTATGAATTTCTTCCATAAGGTCAGGACATGTTATTTTATACAAAGGCTTTCCAAGAATCCCCCCTGGAGCTTCTAGCAGTCATCCTCCATAAGCCCCTTGTCTGGTGGTAGCAGAAGCAGTTTGGCAGAATCAGAGGGGGCTGCTTGAAGCATGTGACATTTTCTGAAGGGGCAGGACTGAGTTTCCAGGTGCAACATCTGCCCCTCAGATCACGGATGGGATATTTAGCAGGAATTCAGAATGGAACTTTGTAGCCAGGGGATCATCTAAAAGAAAAGCCTCTCTGTTACCCAGTTCTTGACTTGCAGAATATCCCAAGATGGCAGCCGCCTTCTAAACACATGGAGTAAGTAGGACACGTGGTTATTTCATATGTTGAGATAAATGGAATCCCCTCTTGTATGCTAGTCATTAAGTCCGGTTCTACATTTGCAACCTCCTTTAGCCTTGTGAAAGCAGATGTTGGTTTCAAATGGTGTATCATGTCCTGAGAAAGCAGGGTCGTATTTGTATGAATTTTCACATTCAGTGAATCAGTAAAGACCATGTCTTCTGTTTAGCTATTCATTGTGCTGTATTAACCTCAGCTATACAGTAACCCATGATCAAGGTACTATATATACACTTATAAATCTTTGGAACATACTTAAATTATCTGTCTAGTAGCTATAAATAAATGGGCAACTCTTTAATATTTATTTATTTACCTGAAGAAGGAGAGTTAGAAGATTCAAGATAATAGTTGTAGGCGTCTACTGTATATTGTTTGGCTTAGAAATAACCATTTTTAATATTTTGGTTAAGTCAATTGGTATGCAAGTATATATCTGAAATAGTCAGAAAAAGTGCTGCAAGCTCTCTACTTATTTGAAGACAGTTTACTGAACCAAACCACTTTATTATCACCTTTACTTAGCCAGTCACAAAACCAGATTTCTGTCTTGTGTGAAAAGCTGCAAGTTCTGTAAGCAATACGACTGTAAACACCATAAAAGTAAGCATGGATGATTAGCTGCAGAGTGGCAAATTTAATTTGAGCAGTTTTGACAGGTTGCGTTGCTTGGGTTGAACTTGAAATAACATCTTGACATATCAGTGGTTCTTGTGCTTTTCCAGGCTGAGTCGTTCCTTAAGGTGTTGAGTCATGTAACCTGATGATTGAGTGTCAGACATAATGTGTTAAACCTGAAGAAGGAAAATAATGGATACCATGATGATCAGCACATGTTAAAATGTGGTTTACTGTTTCTAATTAAAAAGAATAGATTTTCAGATATTTTTTGGTTCAATATACAGCAACAGCTTTGAAATGTCCCCGCTGTGCGAGACAAAAGGCACATACTCTTTTTAATGGATAGGAAAAAGAGATTAAGACATTTCCATTTAAATTATACAACATTTTACGGTTTTAGGGTAAATAGTTTACTGTGTGTCTGTGAGGCTAAGGACACCCTTAAATGAATTTCAAGCCAAAATATCAACACCACAAACATTTAGCAGAATAAAGCCCAGTAAAAGGCATCCACTAGGAAGTACGTGATTTGAAGTGGCTTAGTCATATTTGCATGCAAGGAGATGGCAGCCGTATAAGTGAGAGATAACAGAATAGTTGAGACGGAGAGTAAAATTTATCATAACATGTCTAGTGATGATTAAAAGCCTGTGCTTATTAGATGCATAAAATGTATTACTAAATCATTTTTGGAACATATAATTTTCCAATTATTTATGCATCACAGTAATTAATGATAGGAGGGACAGAGTCAATGATTCACTGTGTAATACATATGGTAGTTACCTGGGGAGGAAAAAATTACAGTGCTACCAATTATTTGCTTTAATGTTTTTGTAATTATGCCCTACACCCAAGTTGAAAATTTCTTTAATTCTTTTTTAAATCCTTCATTCCTAACAATAAACTGCTTTCTTTTTAGCCCTTCAATTACGTCTAATTTTTAAGCTGCCATCCAAGAAATATACAATTCCATAAATGCCTCGTTTGCTTTTATATTTTGCTGGCAACGGTTTGCAAGTATGAAATCTTGCCCTTCAAGCATCTCTATTGACGAACTAATTTAGCCAGTCTGAAGGATGATCTTGTGTTTAATACACATGGCTGGGATTTGTGTGATCTCACTTTCTTTTCTACTTTGGCCTTAACATCTTAACAGTGGGAAAATGAACCAAAACCCTTGAGGTGTTTCTCACCAGGTAGGTCTTTTTTTCTCTGGCTGGGAAGGGAGAAATAACTGCGTTCAGCAGAGTCACTTTTGCACTGCACATTTCTCGTGTTCCCTCTTTTGGGGTGGATGGGTCTACAGATGGTGAGAAAGAAGTGAAAAACCTGCAATATAGGGTCAGCTGAGCTGAACTCTCTTATTTAGTGGTACAGTGTAAATGTTTATATTTGAGCTAGCCATGTCGGACTCCTTTCATAGAACACAGAAAAAACAAACACCTTTGGGTCGATTCATCTGATATATCTGGGAGGTTTTGTTTAAAATGTCATCAATCATGGCCCAAAAATGTCTCCTCCTCTCAGTAACTGGCTTAGATAAACTTTCTAGCTATCTAAAACCAGGTAAGTTAAATCCCACCAACTACGTCTCTACTCCTCTATGAGAATTCAAACACTGGAATAAAATTCCAGATACTCTTAAGTGTTTGAGTGGCATGACATAAATTTTTTCCCATGCAACAAAATCTGTGAAATGTCTCTCAGCACTAGGGACTATTCCTGAAAAACAGCCTGGATGTATCCATCCAGTTTGGGGCATGAAAAAAATACTTTAAAAGTAGTACAAATGTAAACTCTTTTGTGCCAATTTGCTCCAGAAGTAGAGAAATATCATGATATGTCCCAAGATTTGGGTGAAGAGTTTGAACCAGATGACCAGACATAGTCTGGGTAGAAAGCTCACAAGTCATGTGGCTTCGTGTACTTAATCCCTCCTTTACCATTCTTCATAAGGTGACACAGAGCATACCTGCAGGATTATCTCCTCTTTGTGTTCCCACTCCAAACAGAAGCCACAGCAATTTTTTTCCAAATATTAGGCTGCTTTTCTCATTAAACTGTCAGCATGTGGAGAATAAGTGTAGAGTCATACACCTGGGAAGGAATAATAAAATGCACCAGTACAGGTTAAGAAGCGATCTGCTAGAGAGCAGCTCTGTGGAGAAGGACTTTGGATAAGAAATTATTCATGGGACAGCGATGTGCCCCTGTGGCCAAGAAGGCCAGTGGTATCCTGGGTTGCATTAAGAAGAGCGTGTCCAGCAGATTGAGAGAGGTTCTCGTCTCCCTCTACTCTGCCATAGTGAGAACTCACCCAGAGTATTGCATCCAGTTCTGGGCTCCCCAGTTCAAGAGGGACAGGGATTTACTTGAGAGAGTCCACCACAGGACTACAAGTGTGACTAAGGGACTGGAACACCTGCCTTATGGGGAAAGGCTGGGGCTTTTTAGTCTCGAGAAGGCTGAGAGGGGATCTTATTAACTTGTATAAATATATGAGAGCGGGGTGTCAAGAAGGAAGGGACAGCCTTCTTTCACTTGTGCCCTGTGATAGGACAAGGGGCAATGAATGGATTAAAGCAAGAGCACAGGAAGTTCCACCTCAACGTGAGGAAGAATTTCTTTACTGTGAGGGTTACAGAGCACTGGAAAAGGCTGCCCAGAGAGGTTGTGGAGTCTTCTTCTCCAGAGACTTTCAAAGATCTGTCTGGATGTGTTTCTGTGTGACCTGCCCTAGACTGTGTGGTCCTGCTCTGGCAGGAAGGTTGGACTCCATGATCTCCAGCGATTCCTTCCAACCCCTGACATTCCATGATTCTGTGATTCTGTGATTCTGTGATTTTCATGTAATGGTTTCCAAAGGAGTATGCTGGTTTGGGGCAACTTGCTATATAAACTTTTCCCTTTCTAAGAACCTTATTTACTATCCTCTGTGTTGTTATCAGCTATAGCAGACAGTCTTCTCTGTGGGCTGGGTATGTTACTCCCAAACAATCCATGCAACTGCCACAGGACAAGAGAAAGCATCTCCTCTGAGTCATCACCAAAAACCTTTTCCAGAGCAGACTTAATAGTGTTTAAAGGACTTTTTTTTTCCCTCAAATAAATGAGCTTGGAAGGTTAGACCTTCCTGTGAAGAATATTTAAAAAAAAAAATACTGAATAGTGTAGTGTATTTTGGCAGGTTATGTGGGTGGTATATGAATCAATAAAGCTTCCAGCTATAAAAAGCCTTTGGGTGCATTGAAATGTTCGTTTGTTTTTTACTTGTTCCAAACAGAGCTAAATCTGAATAGTAGTGTTTTGGTTTTTCTTTTAGTTCTGCCAAGAAATGAGAACGTACCCAGAACCTTCCCTTCTGTATTACAAGAGTACCCATATGAGGCGTTTATTTACTGCAGGCATTCATAAGGAGAAACTGTTGATGTTAATAATGGAAAAAATATACTTCAGATGCTTCCCTTCATGTCTACTCAGGCATGCATATATGGGATATGTACTGGAGATTGAGTATCTGTATACTTAACAGAGTCTTTGCAATGGCAAAGCTAATAGAAGACATAACTGGTCAGTCCCAAGATCCATGGAGTCTTCTGAGTTGCTGGTGTAATGCTGCTTTGGGATATTATGACCTGATCTATGCTATATAAAAAATTAAGGGTGTTGTTTTCTCCAGTTTTACCTAAGGTTTTTAGTGTGCTTGTCGTGGCCAGAACTAACTGCTTGCTCTGGCACCCGTGCAGTTGTCCCAATGCTTCTGTGTTGAGTTTCTAAGTTGTTGAAAGGCACTAAAATACGTCTGTGTTGGGCAAATTCTGTCATGGGGAAAAGCATTGAATTACTAATTCTATTTTACTGAAGTCCATACTTGAAAACAAAAACTCCAAACAGTAGAGTAGAATAGACTATGTCAACTGGAAGAGACCTACAATGATCATCTAGCCCAATGGCCCGACCGATTCAGTGCTGACCAAAAGTTGAAGCATACTGTTAAGGGCATTGTCTGCAAGCCTCTTAAACATGCTTGGGGAATCACCCAGCTCCTTTGGAAGATTGTTCCAGTGTTTGATCATGTTCTCAGCAAGAAAATTATTCCAAATGTCTAGTCTAAACCTCTCCTAGTGCAACTTTGAACCATTCCCCTGCATCCTGTGTCTTGATACCAGGGGCAAGAGCTCAGTACATCATTCTCCATGTCCCCTCCTTGGAAAGCTGTAAAGAGCAATGAAGCCACTCCTTGCTCCCACCCGAGCTTTCATGTTTCATAAGAATATCTCAGAATAGGAGAAAGAAGACAGAATAACAACTGTTCTCTGAGACCTTTGCAAGGGCCGTTTCATCCTGCAAACATACATCCATGCAAAGAAATGCAGGTAAGATCTATGCAGCAGACCAAGATGGTGACTATCTTACCTAGAAATGAGTTTAAGGCTAATGACTATGTCAATAATGAACACTTACATCACAACAGCCTTCTAAAAGAGCCTCGAAAGGCCATGGTAACAACATCAAGATACTTTAAAGATCCTATTTTTCAGCCAGAAATTTCCCATTCTGCAATATTTTATGTTCACTTTAGCTCTTAGAACACAAGATGATTGGAGAGTGAATAGTGGAACATTTACATAGAGCCATCAGAAACCAATGTGGGCATGTGTAGTCCCTGATGTTCAGCTTGGGCAGCAGCCACTAATACAACTACCTGAAAAGCAGCTGTAGTGAGACGGGTGTTGACCTCTTCTCCCTAGTGAATAGTGAGAGGACAAGAAGGAATGGGCTCAAGTTGCGACAGGGGAAGTTTAGATTGGATATTAGGAAAAAACTTCTTCACCAAAAGGATGGTGAAGCATTGGAATGGGTTGCCAAGGGCGGTGGTGGAGTCACCATCTCTGGACATGTTTAAAACACAGTTGGATGTGGCACTTCAGGAGATGGTTTAGTGTTAGGGTGGTGTAAGACTGTAGGTTGGACTTGATGACCTCAAGGTCCTTTCCAGCCTTGGTACTTCTATGATTCCATGACTCTATTCTGCACTGTCAGAAGCTTGAGTGATTTAACAGAAAGACTATCTGGGGTGCTGCAAGAAATGATGGTGACTTATTAGGTGTATTTCCCCTAAATTATTAACAATAACACTTTCTTTCTTGAAGAAAGTGCACAACTGGAGGTAATATCAGCGAGAGTAGCTGGTGAGGGCATCAGCCTACAACTTAAGAGATCAAATTTAGCAGGCTAGATGTAGCTATCTAGATTTGAGTTCAATGTTTAAGAGATTTTGTGAGTGTGGACACAGACTGTGCCAGCTGACCTAGAGTCCAAGCAATGGTAGCAGCATTGAATATGCCAGGAAAGATAGAGCATTTGCACTTTTTATGATGTGTGTATTTTTAGTTCCAGTTAAAAGTGAGACAGGCTCCTAGTTTTGTCAGGATCTTCTTTAAGCTCAACTTTTTATTCCTCTATCTTTGAGACACATAGATGTTTTTTTGCAAATCTGTCCCTAAGTGATTTGGCCAGCGTTAAAAAATGGTGGGGAACGTGACATGCAATTACGTCTGCTATTTAACTGTTACTATTTTTCTAATCAAGGTTAGAAAAGCTGCTCCTGTCCTGCATTAGTTAATGTTTGTGTCCTTTGTTTCCAGCCCTCCTCCTTCCGCTGCTCGGGCAGCCCTCTCCATACCTTCTCCTGCTTTTGTCAGCACAGAGCAGCACACTGTTATTAATGTCTCCTCTCATTCCCAGTCCTTTCTGCATCTCTTTCCTGTTGTTGCCTCCAGTGACATGCAATGATGATAATGGGATGCAGTGCCACTGGCGTGCTACCCCAAAGCCCTGCAAGGACTAGTTCAGAGGTACAGAATTGCTTAAAAAGCCAGGAGCTTCTCCACCCAAGGGGAGGAAAAAGCGATTGCTTGCTGTGTTAGGATCTGAATGCTCCTTGCCACTTCCTAGCAGAGCAGTTTAGAATCAAGCTCCGCTGGATGATAATTGTTTTAACTACCATTGTGGCTCTTTCTTTTATCCAGGGGCATGGCTGGGGAGGATGGGTGAAGTTGTACAACTGATGTCTGCCTAATTCACAGGGTATTCCTAATTGGTTGGGATAGATCTCCCTGCCCTCCCCTCTCTCCCTTCCCCCCACTGAGTTGCAGTTTGGTTCTTTACTTACAGCTTTTCAAACGAAGTTTGTGCTTTCTTTACACAGTCTGTGTAAAAATAAAAGCGACCAACACGAGCATCTTCTGAACACAGCTAAGATCAGAAACTCCTTCATTTTGTTACCCGAAAGAAAAGATACTAAAAAAAATATCAATAAACCATAATGAAGTACAGTTTTTATAATAGAGAGCATTGCAAGAAGTGCAGCTCAGCTGACAAAGTCTCTGCAGGGGTAAGATTGATGATAGGGACGACCATGTCAGCTTCATTCAGAAGCAACCTTGTGTCATAATCAAATTTCCTACTTCAGATATTTGGAAAGCCTCTTTAGGTACCTTACACATTTGTACTTGGTTAAAGGAAGTGTGTGCTATCTCGGAAGAGCAAACCAGAGCCACTGAATGAGTTGCATATGATTTTCTGCATTGATGATACTGGGAAGGTAGAAATCTCATTGCTTCCAGTGGCTGAGCTTGAAGCCACCTAGACCTTCTTGGTAGGCAGCATGAGGGACTACAACATGTCTAAAAGGAAGCTTGACTTGCTGATGACCTGGGAGCCTCAGTTCCATGCAGCTGGGAAAATGTTCTGATCCCAGAGCTGTGCATCTATATTTTTCCCCTTTTAGTCTCTGTCTTAAGGTAAAATCAGATTTCCTTAGCACAAGGGATGGAAAGGTTGGACACCTTCTCTATTCTGTTTGCAATATTCTTTGCCTTTAGAAGTCATCAGTAAACTGTTTTGACGGAGTTATTAGGTGTTAACGAGCACATAAATTTCCACACATTAAGGTTACTAACTCTATCAGTGAATGTACTTTATCAATGAGACCAACAATTTTCACCCCACAACCAATTTTAATTCCTTTCCAAATTATTTAGTCTTACTCTGAATTCATGTTTTTCCGGTGAGATAGACATGAACTCTGAATTTTACCTGCTTGTAAAACCCTAAAACCATCTAAAAATCCCAGCGTTTCCACTACCATTTTAGCACTGTACCAGTTTTGTACCAATGAGGAGTCCTTTCAGAACGATCATCTATTCATTGTGTCCTGCAGTGTTATTCCCTACTTCTCTGAAGAGTTCATATGATCTGATGGTGCTGTTGTCAAATAATTATGTTGAATATTGTCTGCTGATGTTTACAGATTCATTCAGATTCTGGAGTTTGTTGCATTTCTTCCATATTTTCCAAAATGTTAAGTCGTTGTCTTGAATTTTTTCCACTGAAAATCTGTATAACTCCTTATGCTGTTCTTGCAAAACTGTGACTTAGATCTTAGGGTGGGCAACAGAGCTCACTCTTTTCTGTAGACTTCAAATTTTTCATCAAGTTGATACAAAAAGACAGGTTGCTAGAGGAAATCAAGATTTTCCTCGTTAAATCACTATATGTAGACAAATTTTATTTTGTCAAAATTAATTTTGTCAGGTAATGTATGCACCTGTTCTCACAGAAGCAGCAGAAGCAGTTTCTTGCATCAGGAAGAGAATTGCTGATCACCCACTTTGAAAGATCTTTTGGCTTGGTGCTTGGGGCACTCATCTGTGATGTGAAAAAGTGCAGTAAAAATCCCTAGTCTGCATGAAAGACAGCACTAACCTGAATCTCAATCTCTTCAGCCATTGCTATCCAAGGCTCACAGTGTTTTTACACATTATTAGACAGCAAAAAAAAATATTTTTTTCTTAAGGGCTAATGCTAGCTATTGCAATTTTATTTATTTTCTTCCAGGACCCTATCACAGTGTGAATTTTTTTCTCTGTTTTTTGGCAGATAGGAAGTCAACTGGAATAACCATGACTGATTCAGGTGAAAAAAATAAATCCATCCTCTTTTAGACTTTAGAGGCTTACGCTCTCGGGTTTCTCAGCTGGCCTCTGCTCCTGAGAGCACAGCTGGATGAGTAAGTTACGGGTCAACAATCCAGACTGGAAATTTAAGGCAGTTTTAGCTGTTTTGTGGTTCCTGTGCTACCTGTTTAAGGCAGCTTAGTCCTCTGTGAATGTCACTGAACTTACTTTGCTTGGGAAGTTACTCTTCTCTTAATGCATAGAATGATTTAGGGGTGCCAAATCCTGCACCAACCAAAGAAGATACCTTACAACTAAAAATCAATAATGAGGAAACCTTCTGGAAAATTGTATCAGTGTAAAAACCTGAAGCTAGTCCTGAATTTTGAATCAAGAAAATGCCACGAGGAGGTCAGTGTGATCAACAGAATGTCCTTAAATATTAAGCAGAGGAGCAATTCTTCAATATTAAGGTCTGATGCAACTTAGTGGGAATACCTCGTCCATCTGGATGCTTCTTTATAACTGAAAAAAAAAGAAAAGCATTTGGAGAAGAGTAGGGACTTGTGAGGGATCAGTTTAAAAGAAGGGATTAAAAGCACTGCATACAGCCCCGAGGCGAAGCAATAGTCTACAGACATTGGAAGATTGCGAGCGTTAAAGACCGAAAACAAACATGTGAGGTACTAGGAGAAGGTTTAGTTAGATCCCCCTTTCCCATGTGAAATTGTGGGTGAATTTCTAGATAAACTTGTTTGGAGGGCTAGCTATTTCCTTACAATAGTATTGTGAACAACAGCATGGGGGAATTTAAAAAATGCCAGCATGGTGCCTAGAAAAATAAGTGTGAATTGACTGTAGGAAGTAACTCTATCCAGGCTTGGAGATAGTTTAACATAATCAGCTTTTTCCATCCATAATGCAGAGGATATTGGGCATTATTAAAAACAGATACTTCTGGCCACTTGACTCTTAGTCTCTTACAGCTCTAATATGAATGGTAGGTGTTAAAATCAGCCACAGGAGGGCTCTTGCATTATTTCCCTGCAAGCCTTTAAACATATTGAGGATAATGAAGGAGGAAACCTATTCATGCAAGCATAGGCAGAGGCTAAAAAGATCAAGTCAATCTGTGCTCTAGTTCCTGTCAGTATGTACAGGAAAGGAATGCTCTGAATCATGAATAGTTCACTGTACATTTTATCTCATCTGCTTGTAGAAGCAAGAGTGATCTCACCTTCTGTGATTTTAGTTGGATGCCATGTTTCTCCAGTAATAGGGCACAGAACAGTGTATACATATCAGGACTGAGGTAAAGACAGAGCTTCCCCAGCAGTGTTAAACACCTAATACAGGTTTTCCGGACAACTAAATTTGGAGCTGTACCAGTCATTAGTAAAGCAGTTTTTCTGATTTTTAATTCTACTGTCTTCAGTGTGACTTGAGGCTCATCAATCAGCACTGCAGCAATTTAGCTGAAATCCCAAAGCACAAACTGAATTCCAATGCACATGGCCTAGGACATTTTGGAGTCTTAGGCAGGTGTCTGATCAGAAGTGGTCACAAAGACGCCAGCAAAACCCTGGAGGGACTTAAGGACAGCTCAGTATTGTTCAATGCGTTGTGAAATAGAGCCTGCTCCAAAGGAACGAACATTGAAGCTGACTCAATCCATATCTCGGCTTCTTCTTTCCCTCAGGAAAAGAAACTCTTTCCCTATGCCAGATTTACAGGTGCTGAACAAGGACCTCCCCATGAGTCAGCTGATCTACAGCGTTCCCTTTTTGCCTCAGGGGTACCTGGCCAAGTCTACAGGAATGGTGCAACTTTATCTTCTTCTGCTTTAGGACATCCCTATCACAACTTGTTGCTCTTTCGAAAAAGACTGTTTCTTGCAGACCCCTCATATCCAGGTATAGGGATCAAAACATTTTTTTTGTACTCAAGGGGAGTCTTCTGAAACTTGCTGCTTTTTCTCCATGCTTTCCAGATGAAGCATCTGGGAACAGAGTGGGTGTGTCAAGAACTAACTTCTTCTTGCCCTGATCCAGAGGAAAGTTTTGTCACCCCTTCCTGGTAAAAGGAAAGGGACAATCTGCTGTTGGAGACTCTCACACTAGTGTTAGAAGACTAGTTTTAAACTACAACTCTGAGTGAAACAACATCAAGCCTTTACCTCTGATCTATTCTTCTTGAACTGAAGCATTATTTTTTTTTTTTTCCACTCAGTGGCAAGAGACACCTCATCTCACAAGGGAGTTGTTGCTCTGGGAGTTACCATCCATCAGCATTCATAAAATGTACTTCTCTCTCTCTACTAATATGTAGGGAAATTCAGGTGACTAAATTCATAAATACATACTTGAATGAAATACTTAAGAGATAGATTAAGAAATAAATTGAAAAATCCATGTTTTTTACTAAGGTCCCTCAATTTACCTTTGAATTATCAAACCACCAAACTATTGACTATTTTGATATGGTTTGAGACACAGGAGGAAAATGTGGTTTTTACACCTCAAAATTATTTTTATTTTTTACTTGAAGTTCTGTCCTAGTCTCTCATAATTTTCAACATAATTTTCAAAAAAACATTTTTCCAAGCAAAAAAACATTTAATCCATTAATGCATGACCAGCTCTTTGGGACACAAACAGTTCATGTTTTCTGACTGAAACCTTCCTGCAGCGTTAAATGCTTTTTTTCCTGTAGTATCCACAATTTTAGAAGTATCCACCCCTTTGGATGTTGAGCTTCAAAGGGGAAATCCATCCACAGGTGCCACTGTGAGGGATGTGAAAAGTGGGAGATGCTGTTTGTACATCTGCACCTGGCCTGTTTTGAAAACCATCCTCACTGCTGCTGCCTCTGGCACTTATCCTCTTTCCTGGCCCAAAATGTGGGGGTTTTTTGTTGTTTTTTTTTTTTTTACAACCCCCCAAGGCTCAGCATATCTGGCCATCAGGACAGCAAGCCACCAAGCAGCAATGAATAGCAGGCATGTGCAGAGAATTCCTTCAGAGTCCATGTGTGTGTCTTGTTGTCTCCCCCTTTCAATTCCTCCCATCCTGAATGCTTGCTCTTTCATACTTCATTGGAGAATTGTGTTATCTCCACGGGATGTGGCCAGGCTCAGTGCAGAGCTGTCTGCAGTCTCCCACTTCCCAGAGAAACCATCATGGAACAAGTCACCTAATTGGTAGGAATGGGACCTCTTCTTGACTGCAAGAAATATAAATAAATGAAATAAATAAATAGAAGAAGGGTACGATGGGGAGAGTGGGGGGAAAAAGAGAGAGTAACTTTTTTTCCCTCCCTTCTTCTCCTCTGAAGGAAGCAGCAGTGTCTCCTTGCAGAACGACAACCCTCAGGATACAGCAGTTGTCTTCAAATCTGTGACCATAAAAAATCATTATCTCTGTGAAATACAGCAATTTGGGAGATAATCAAACAGTGACCAGGGGGCAGAGCTGCCAATCTGAAGGATTATGCTCTGTGCACGCTTGATTCTGTCTGACCTTCCTCCGAGCCAGCTGTCAGCTTGGCGAAAACGCACACGGATCGACTCAGGGCACATTCATTAGACTGTCTTCGGTGAAGAAGTCATTTGCATAAAACCCCAGCTTTCTTAATTAGTACTTCATTTTTCCCTTGACTTATTTTGTGGCTAAGTTCACTTGCCTTTTTTTTTTTTTTTTTAACTTGCCGAAAAATAAAATGGGGGAGGAGATTTCTTCCTTTTTTTTTCTTTTTTTTTTTAACATGGGGGCAGAAGGGAATATGACTTGCAAATTAACTCAGTGATAATTAGCCTATTAACATTTTCAGAGATGTAGGAGGTTTCCAAATGTTAAAAAAAAAAAAAGAAAAAGAATTAGAAGGGGGAAAAAAATGTGGGGAGGAATACTGTAGTAGAAATTTATTACCTAAACTTCTGGAGTGACAATATCAAAATGTTGGGAAATATGAACAGTACAGTCCATGTATTGAAAAATCTCTCTCCTTCTTTTACAATAATACATACCCTCCATCCATTCTCAGAAATTACTTAGGAAAATGTTACTTTATCATTCCCGTGGACATGCAATGGAATTTTTTATTGCTAGAAAAATAAAGATATATTTTTATTCTACTGCAGTTAACAATAATTGAACTGTTTGGATTAGAAAGAACTTAAGCACATAGTGCAGTTTTACCTGGACTTTTCTTGTATGTGCCAGTAATGCTTTTCACAGCCCCTAAAAACTTCAAATCATGGTTGTGGCAAAATAAACTGTATATTGTGATATGAGTAAAAAGTATTAATTTAAGATGAACCGCACTTTACAGATTTAAAATTGTTATGTGATTGACTAAGAACAAACAAGGCACAGGAAAGATTGCCTCATGTTACAAGGAGTGCTCAGAGTAAAGAGAGATGCCAAATTAGTGCAGACATTATCAAATTTGTTCTTTAGTTCAAAGTGGATGCTAATGATGCTTGTTCTGTTTGATATTCTACTCTTGCCTGATGTAGGAAGGTATTTCAGAGCTCTCCTAAGTTTAATCACAAACTAGTCCAACTCACATCTCCATACCACTATCAGAGATTAATTATTACACAAGAGGAGGGAAATCCTGAAGTCTGGGCTGCACCCTTGCCACTGATGAATCAGGAACTAACAGAGATAAAAGGTATATACATCCTGGAACGCTGCTTTTGTGGCAGCATTCTGTTTAAAGGAGCAGTAAAAACTTGCTGCCTTGTTTTGTAAATTCCTCACCATCGTGAAAGAGAGCAAACATGTAACTGGGGACATCTCTGTCCTTTGAGATATACTGCAGCTCTTCCCGCATGTCTTATCCAATACAGGACTTAAGCAGTTCCAAGACAATAAAGGTGGCTGCAGTCAGAATATTGACCATCTCTAAATTTGAAGAATCAAAATCAACCTTTAGAAGGAAGAGTATTTCAGGTAGCTTTTGCCAAATTGCCTAAAAGGAATTGTCCCTGGCCTACACTAAGACCCCAAGTCTACATTGAAATCATCTGGGAGAACGCTAGTTGGTCTGCAACAAAACCATGCTGAAGAATACCCTGGGTATACAGCAGTATGAACAATCACATTTTAGTGCCTGTGTCCATTTCCAGAAGAGTCTTGTTTACTTGGGCAGATCTATCTCCAGCTATTTCCGTTTAGGAATTAAAATCGGTTCTGTGGTCCGTTTCAAATTTTGTTCACTGGGATGTTGGAAGAAATGTACTTAAGCAATTACCTTGAAAATACTCCTTTTCTTCCATTTCATTAAAAATGGCCTTCAGAATGAGTGGCTCCATCACCTTTCCAGGGATGGAGGTGAAGCTGACCGGTCTGTAGTTGTCTGGGTCCTCCTTCTTGCCCTTTTTGAAGACTGGAGTGACGTTGGCTTTCTTCCGGTCCTCAGACACCTCTCCCTTTCCCCACGACTTTTCAAAAATGATGGAGAGGGGCTCAGCAACAACGTCAGCTGTCTCAGCAGATGTGGATGCACCCCCTCAGGGCCCACGGATTGGTGTGTCTTCAGTTTCTCCAAGAGGTCTCTAACCCAACCCTCACTGACCAGTGTGAAGTCTTCCTCTCTCCAGTTTTGCTCGCTTACTCCCAGTGGCTGTTACCACTGTGGCTGGTTTGGTCTATTTGCCCATTGAATGCAAAGGTGACTATGTCATCCTGCTGCACAGTGGCTTCCAGCTCCTCCTGCTTGTTGCCCATTCTGTGTTCATTGGTGTAGATGGACTTGAGCTGGACTATCGGTTTCATCCCCAACACTGGGCTACTTCCCCTTGGCTCATCTGTAGTAAGCCTGGTTTTGTCCCCTTCCCCCTTCGAACGTAGTTTAAAGCCCTTTCACTGAGTCCTACCAGCTCTTGAGCAAGAATCCTTTTCCCCCTTGAGGACAGCTCCTCTCCACCTCTTGCTAGCATGCCCGGTGCCTTGTAAACTTGTCCATGATCAAAAAACCCAAAATACCACTGGTGGCACTAGCCTTTGAGCCATGTGTAAATCACATGCATTTTCCAGTTCCTTTCAGTATTATTCCCTGCTACTGAAAGGATTGAGGAAAACATTATCTTTGCTCACAAACCTTTAACCAGTCACTCTAGTGCCTTGAAGACCCTTTTAATCACTTTTAGAATTCCGTCCACAACCTCATCGCCGCCAATTTGCATAACCACCAGCGGGTAATAACCGGAGGGCTGCACGAGACCAGGGAATTTCCTGGTATCATCTCTAACCCAGGCTCCAGGGAGGCAGCAGACTTCCCTGTGGGTTGGATTCAGTTGGCAGATGGGGCCCTCTCTTCCCCTCAGAAGAGAATCACCCACAACAATTGCCCTCCTTTTCTTCTTAGTTGAAGAAGTCCTAATGTATGGGGCTGACTGTTTCATCTTAACCAGCCCCATGCATGAACCTTCATCTATGTCATAATTTGCCTGGCCCTCAAGTTCTGTTCTGTAAGGGCAACTGGGAAGGTGAGGGAGGCTGAGTAGGGATTCACCTGTCTCTCCAAGCAGAGACACCTGTTTCCATTTCTCAGCATCTTTTCGGTCCCTTCCTTCTGCCTGACAGCTAGAGGAGAGGGGATTCTCTTCTTCTAGTGGAGCTTGCTGGAGCTAACAATGTACAGTCCCTCACCAGATTATGTAACACTCACCTTTAGTAGGTTTTGGTTATATGCGATACACTCGCACACTCACAACATTTAAGATCTACTGTCTGTGGCCTTTGATGAAGTCCTATAACCTTTGGTTACTCTGGGAAAAATTACTAGACTGCAAAGATAAAAATTTATTGCATTTAGACCAAAAGTTTTATTGGTGATTCCCAGTTTAGTAACTAGGAACACTCTGAATCCTAGTTATAACCATTTCACACTACTTTTACTCCCTCTTAGTGCCACCACACTCAGCAGACATGATCATTCAGCTCCCAGACTTTGTACACCGATTGCAATAACTCATGTTATTCAGAACTCTCTCCTTATTCTCTTTTCCTCTGAATTACAGCTGCAATTGAGAAAGGCCACATCCTGAAATGTAAATAAAATATTTTTTCTCTGACCCAGTCATATAAGTCCAAGAGAAATCATCTGTCACTGCTAGTTGATTCACTACAGTAACAGCTACTTTAGGTCCTTCTCAAATAAATTATTTTGTATTATCACTCTTGGGTGAAGGTCATTTTACCTAACTTTTCCAATACTGAAATTAGGCTTTTACTCAGAGCTGGTTGACTGTACTCCTGCCATAGCTGGAAGGAGATAGGTATTTCAAGACAGAAATTTGTTCCAACTAAAAGAAATGCCAATTTTATGACGGGATGAATTATTCTCCCTGGGATCTAGTCTCTCCTTGATGACCATTGGAGTATGTTTTGACAGCTAATTTAAACAAGGGAGATTATTTCTAGAAAGCCACGGTTCAATGAGATGGTTCAAGGGATTAATTGCAAGTTTTCCTGCTGTTGTAGCAATTTCAATTTAATATAATAAAAATTATACAGGTATAATGTCATGGGCCAGTTGATTAATTTTTGGTCTTGTTTTGTCTCAGAAAATATCTGAAAAGATTTTTATTGAATAATACTTCTTTTCTGAAAGCATTGACCTGATATAGTCCCTTTTGTCTATGCTGACCTGGATACCTTAGATAAGAAGTTAGGTGTGTCATCGGAGCTGCTGATATCGGTTATTTCACTAAGGAATGGAGACACACATGAATCCCTGGAGAGTGATTGATCTCATCTACAAGAAGTGGTCAAAACATCAGAGCTGAAATGCTTCTCTGGATGTGTCTGTCTGACTGCAGGAGACTAGGCTAGGCTCCTAACTTTTTAACGGCTGCACTGGAATAGAGTTTGTTGATTATTCCTGTGTGTCATGCATAGCACCACTGAATTTATTTGTATTGCCATGAAATAAAGCAGTATTGCAGTCTTCAGTAACTTTATAATGAGTGCTAATAGGTCCTTGTGGAGAGCAGTATATCTGCATCAGAATGCTGCTGGTTCAATTGGCAAAACTTTTGTCCAATTATAAAGTGGGTTTGGTCAGTTTTAGATAGGATTGCCACTTTGACATTTAAAAATATTTAAATTCCAGTGATTTTATTAAATCCATTCCTGGATTTAAGAAAATCTGTTAAGGCTGGATGTTAAACACCAACACAATAAAGATATGCCAAAACCTCCTGGCAAATGGATGGAGATACACCCCACCTTGTGACTTCACCTTGAAAAACCATCTTTTTTCAATCCCTCTCTTTGACTCCTTTCAGATTTGATTATATACCCTGACAACAGCTGTGTATGGACGTAACTTAATGAATAAACACCAAAACAGGGCTTGCTTCTTAAGGAAAACACTAAGTTAAATAATAATAAAAATGTGGACATAAAGGAAATATGCTCCTACATCTTCACTAGACTTAAGGAATGCTTTACTCAATCAAGACACCTCCTTGGTAAGGTTTGTCATTTCTCAGCCTTCAGCATTTCACATCATGTTTTCTTTTTGCTACTTATTTTTTTCCCTGAATTGTTGCATTTTTTCCTTTTTTTCTTCTACCATCTCTTCTCCTCTTTCTTGTTGTAACTACTAAAATTTAACCTAAATTTCCCTGCCACAGCTTAAATCCATTATTTCTCACTCTGTCCTAGTTGACTAATGAGAATAATTATCAAACTATTTTTCAATGTGAATTATCTGCTCAGGCTAAAATAAACCCCCCGATCTCATTTTCAGTGAAAATCCTTAGTCTGGCCAACAATTGCAATCCCTGAAGTAAAATAACAGGGTTTTATTTACTAAGGTCTTCAGTTTATTCATTGTTTTTTATTGGCATTGAAATAACATTTGAGCAAGATTATATTGCATATCTTTTCCTTTTTTTTTCTTTTTTTTTTTTTTTAATATAGCTATTTAAAAGCTCACAATTAAAAAGCCTCTGTTAATACTCTGATATTGCCACCAGGATGAAAAAAGGGATTAGTGCCAGCATTCTGGGCTACTAAACATGCACATACTACTGAAGACACAGTCACTGGAATGCTCGTTTCCAGAATAAAAAATAGAGGCATGGAAATAGGATTCTTTCCAAGATGCTCCAAGCACCAGCCAAAGGACTGGATCTTTGTGCTGCCTTGGCACAGGGAATCTCTCAGCTGGTGTTAAACTAGTGTACCTGGCTCTTAACATCAGCTTTTCCCTTAATGTAGCTTGAAAATCAGCTGCACTAATGCTCATTTGGGACATGATTCCTGGAATCACACACAGCCTTGTTAAACATGGCACTTTCTATACTGCTCTGACTTACTTCTTACAAGGACTAATAAAGGCAGGACTTGATGCTTGCAAAGGTATGCTGCATTAGGATACAACGTCTTACTGTGATGGGGAATGAGTACGTACATTTAAAAAAAAACAGATAAATAAAATGTTGTCAAATTACCATGCATATCCTCAATAATGGATCAAATCTTCCTGGAGAGAAGGGAGCAATAGACACAAAAAATTGCTGGGGATGAAAAAATGCAAGAAAGCAGCTGTGTTGTGCAAAATGCAGACATGATTCCTTTAGAATAAAATCACAGAGTCAGAGAATTATAGAATCTTAAAAACATTTAGTTTTTAAGACGTTTTAGATCATCAGGTCTGACCATTAATGTAGCAATTCTGAGTCCACCACTAAACCATGTCACTAAACACCACATGTACACATAAACTGAGCAGACAGAGGAGACAATCTAACTGCGTTGATTCACGAGGAACAAGTGTGAAACCATGTTGAGTCAAATTTGTTGTCCAGTAAGAAGAAGGGTTTGAAGTCAAGGTATGGATGTTGAGGAGCTCTGAGGGTAGTTACTGCTATTGCCACTGGAATCCTATGTCATTTTTGGCATTACCTGAGCTCAGTGTGCCTCAGATTTGGCTCTAGACAACACCATCCCTTTGCTCAGACAGCTCATAAACTTTCAAAGGATTGAGTTTTACCACGCACTTGCACTATCTCTGTCTTGAATGGCTCCTGAGCTTGCCTGGAACCTTGGGAGTACAAACACTTCCAGAAATATAAAAGATAACAGATGAAGGGACTCTCCTTCCAGCATTTACAAACCCATCGTTAATCACTGAAGTGCAATAACATCGTGGGTTAACAACAGTGTGAGCCCACGTGTCCCAGCATAGTCCTCTATCTAGTCCATGTGAGAGGACAGTAGTCTTCTCCTCGGGCTTTCTAAGGAAATCACACCACAGGCATGAGAAGCACCATTTTGTTGTATAAATGTAGGTGCCATGTCAGCAAGCAAGGGTGTCTAAAACATCCCCAGAAAACCTGTGGTGACCCACACCTTTCTAGATTAGCAAGAGGGTATCTCACAGTATCCAAAATGACACTGGATGCCTTCCAATACCTCTCATGTTTCCAGCCCAAGAAGTTTTATTTCTGCTGTTCCCAGTACCATCTCTTGGCCCAATGCTGGAGAAGGAAATTGCAGGTTTGACATCATTATTATGTTTTTCTTGCATCCTGATTTTACCTGTTGTAGAGGGTTTTCTTCTAGCAAAATAACCTCAAATGAAGATGTCTACCCTGAACAATTTAAATCCAATGTTTGGAGTGATCTTTATCATGAAATGTTTTGTTAATTTTCTGTTAATTTTACAGAGAAAAGCAGTTAAAATCATACACCTTAAGATTATCTTAATAAAGTCATTGTTTCAAACTTTAATTAATCTTTTTTTTTTATTTTAAATATAACCTTATTCTGAAGAAGATACTGTTTTCATCATCCTGTGATTTTTTTTAAAAATTGCAAAATGAAAAAGAAGATGAAGTATAGATCTATCTTTCTTAAGTTATACTGCTATTCCTACTGGCTGCTTTTACAGACAGCATTATTAGAGATGGGCAAGATTTGAGTGTAGCGAGAGACTTCACAGAGAGTTCTTGGTGCTCAGGACCTGGACAGTCAGGACTGTAAACACTTGGAGTTCCCCAACTGAAATATTTGGTGAAGAAGAGTAAAACTGAGCAGAGAAGGGCATGAAGCTTCCTAAAAGAACAGTTAACAGATGGACATGATGATCTTAAATGTCTTTTCCAATGTGCACAATTTTCCAATGTGAAGGATTTTCTTCTGGTTCTATAACTGGTCACAGACCAAAAATTTTCATTTATACAGTGACTGAATTCACATCGTTGTTTCGTGGAGAATGTCATCTTTGGTAGCAACACTGAAGCTGCTTTTCCATGGATTAGAAAAGACACCATATATAAAAATAAAAATTAAAAACATAAAAGCAAGTAATGCAAGTTTTTGTCACCTCATTGTAAAGGAGAAAGACCTCCAAGAGCTCAATAGAATTACTTCAGATTTTCACTGATATAAATCAAGCTAGAGTTTTAATTGTCTTACTTGAATAGAATTAAAATGCAACTTCAAATTACTTAGTGGCCCAGACGTATCATCTCATCCACAGAACACAGTAGCAAAAACTTTATGTCAAGTTCGGAACTTCACTGTACTCTGTGCAGTTCCTACCACAAAAGAAAGCCGGATCCTGTCCTATTTGCAGCCTGAATAAATGAGACAGATAAAAATCAGGGATAAGGGACTGATATTGTCCCCTTTTTTAAAGATCACAGAATGAAGCACGTAACAATTAAGCATTGCAGCCAAGGTCACATTGTGATTTGTAATCTGTGGCACGTTTAGATTTTGAACCCATGTTTCAGGCTTCACAAGCAAAGTAATTTTATTATTATTGTTGTTATTATTATTATTATTATTATTATTATTTACAAAGTAAAACATTTATTTGGGGGATATTTTATAGTTAACATATGACATGGCAAATGCAATTTTAAAATTTGTATAGCTTGACAATTCTCTTTTACTTAATTTATCCTTTTTATTCATTTAGAGTGATGAGATGTTATTGTTTTTCCCTATTTCTGTTCTTTTGGGGGAGGCTTTTTGCTTAGATATCAAATCGCAATCTTACGTAAGTCCAAATAAAATAAAATAAAATAAAATAAAATTGCTACCTAAATACCATTACCTGAAATTTTGAAACATTAAGACTTCAAAAGGGTTAATTAATTACATTAGCTGTGTCATTATCCCGGCAACATTCTGCCTGAGGGTGTATAGATCTATTCAGCTGCTGAGTTTGAAAGAGCTGTGTCCTTCTCTCGCAGAAGAAAATTCATCAGACATTAAAAACATAGTCATTAGCAGAACATATTGTTTTCTCTCCACCAGATTGTAGAGCATCAGATGGAATAATCAAAACAAATATTAAGTAAATACTTTTTAAAAAAAATATGGAACACATAATTCATCACAAGTCAGAATAGATTTTTACCATGATAAATTGAATCTGCTTAATATTTGTTGAATGTGGAGAAACAAACTCTCCAGTCTAGTGTCTTTGTAGTCAAAAGTGGGTACAGAATGCTTCTGAATTAGGAAGATAAAAAGATGCTATCTCTTTTAACAGGTGTAAGTAACTGTACACAATACATATATTTTAAATGTAGAAAAATCAGTAAAATAAAGGACAACAAAAATGCTTAAAGATATGAAATGGTTTTCATGTAAAGGGAGATAAAACAGAAATTTCTTCAGTCTGAAAAGACTGATTGTTTCAGGATGTGCCAGAAGTCTATGAAATCATGACAATCATGAAGGAGGTGAAGAACGAACAGTTCTTTGCTATTTCTTGTAATACAAAACCTAGAAGGTATCAAATAAAGTTGTCTAAAGGTGGGCTCAGAAATGATTAAAGGGAAGTACTTTTTCACACAGCACATAATTAAACTATGAAACTCGTTGCCACAGGATGTTGTGAATGTCATAATTTTTCATGGGTTCAAAAAGCAATTAGATACAAACATGGAAGGAAAACCCTTCATAGAGTATGATAGGCAAAGAAAGAACCCCCAGGTCAGGAAATTGCATAGCCACAGATTGCAGGAAGCTGGAAAGCTAAAATGTGGGAACATCAATGTCTATTTTCTCTTTTATGCTCCTTCCCAGTCTCTTTTATGCTCCTTCCCAGTCTCTTTTATGCTCCTTTCCGACAGGCAGTCGTTATTGGCCGTTGCTGGAGACCGAAAATTGTGTCTGTGGTCTTGCTGAATACATCTGCTTTTACAAACCAGTCGAAAATCAGTCTAAAAAATTTAGCCCTAGAGTAAGAGGAAACATTTTTTACATTATAAACATATTCTGTGTTTTCATGTGGTGCTGTAGATCTAGTACAAACCCCTGCAGATTCATCCTTTCTGCAGTGCTAGAGAGCACTGTTCTGGGGCACGTGATGAGGAGCACATCGGATGTTTGTGATGATTTGGAAAGACCTTTCCTGTCAGAAGAACTTGTCACTGCAGCCACTAGAAGTGATTGTGTTGAAAACTCTTTCATCTCCAGTGATCTTCCCCCCAAGATGTGGCCCTGGTGAGGCTGCACCTCAAATACTGTGTTCAGTTTTGGGGCCCCTCATGACAAGAAAGACTTTGATTGCGATGCTGGAGCATGTCCAAAGAAGGACAACAAAGCTGGTGAAGGGTCTCAAGGACAAGTGTTATGAGGAGTGGCTGAGGGAACTGGAGTTGTTTAGCTTGGAGAAAAGGATGCCATCCGGAGACCTTGTTGCTCCCTACAACTCCCTGAAAGGAGGTTGTAGAAAGGTGGGAATTGGTCTCTTCTCCCATGTAGCAGAAATAGGACAAGAGGAAATGGCCTCAAGTTGCACTAGGGGACATTTGGATGGACATTAGAAAAAAATTCTTCATTGAAAGGGTTGTCGAATATTGGAAAAATCTGTCCAGGGCAATGGTTGAGTCACCATACCTGGAGGTATTTAAGAGGTATGTAGATGTGGTGCTTAGGGACATGGTTTATAGTGGACTTGGCATTGCTAGGTTAATGGTTGAACTCGATGATCTTAAAGATTTTTCCAACCTAAATGATTTGATGTTTCTGTTCTACAATTCTACCATCTAGAAAAGCCAAAATGAGGGCTCCATAGCCATTGTGTTACGCACCCATTGCTGTGCACTTCTATTAAATGTTTCTTAAACAAAACAAGAAGAAAGATTTTCATTTATTGGGGACTGAGAAGAAATCCTTGATTTAAAAAAAAAAAAATAATAAAAATTATCCCTCTTTTGATTTGAACTATTAAAATATCCTCACAGTTTTAAGGAGTTATACCCTGATGTCATCGCTTGTTAGCGATGGGCTTACGTGGAGAAGGACATAAAGAAAGTTCATGAAAATACTTCTGATGTTACAGTCTCATGTCAATTACTTTTCCCCATACACATGTGCCCAGAGTGAGGTAACAATAATAAAAATAGTTAAAAAAACTTTCAACTAGATACTCACAATCATGAAGAATGAGTTTTCTTGAGCATCCTTCATTCTGATACAGGTGTGAAAACACAAGGCACAATACACAAATACAAATTTTCCAAAGTATATAAATCAATCAAATCCAAGTAACATTTTTGATATTGGTAAAAGGCACTGTGTCAACACTTGGGACATTCTCTAACAATATTCATAGCCCTGTAAACTGCCTCAAAATGTGATCACAATTTTTATAAGAGCACCAAGCCAGATGCTTTATCTCAAATATAATGTAGAGAGTCAACTTTAAATGTGGGAATGGTTCCCTTGTGATTGGCAGAAATTATCCTATAAAAGCTGAATATATGGATGAGATTTTTTAAATTGTTTTTCACTTTTTCTCTTCTTATTTAGACATTTAAATAGAAATTTCTAAAATTCCAGTTATGTTAACTGTGTGACTATAAATAAGACATCTAGACGTCATAAGCAACTAATTTGAAGAAAAGTTGAGGATAAAAAATGAAACTCAACAATAACTCTGCCTTCCAAAACTACTAAAAGGGAAAATCATTAACTGGTCTCACAGTTAATTTTGGAATTATAGTTGCTAAAAAGGAATTTGGAAGGACCCACCATCAGCCACATAGGAAATTGTGTATAGCGAATAACCAGAAATGCTTATGAAGCAGATCTACAGACATGCAGCATTAAATACACTAAGACTATATACATCCCTATTCATATACAGACAATGTCCACATGATCCTAGATACAAAATGTGGAAAATGTGTACTTACTGTTAATATATTTTTACACGTAGAGCCAAAGGGCAAGTGGGAAGTCGGACAATGGGTTTAGACCCAAGCTAGGTGAGCCGTTAGCTCAGTTTATTTGGATGAAGCATCCAGCTTCCCTAAAGCCCCTGTAACTCTGGACAATGCCTACACCACTCAGGATCTGTCAATGAACACCACTGCATACGAGGCCATGGTATTTCCTCTGTACTGAGCTTTTCAGTTTAAAAAGATCTGCTGGTCTCACGTCAGGAAATGGGGAGGCTAAGGGTGATGATTAGCACCAACAAATGCATTGTGATATTGCTGGAATCTTACTAGATTCTAGAAGAGAAATAGAAAGTATCCATACTCTTTTTTTGTTGTTTTCCGATTCATACTAAAAAACTCTTCTTGTTGGAAAGCTTTTTTTAAAAAAAATTTATCACTGAATACCAAGTTCACTACCTGAGCTGCAAACTCTGAATCCACCTTAAAATGTCAGTGAGGGGATTTACTGGTTCAGCCCAGCACTTCGTACTTGAATTATGCAGCCTGAGTTGATTTGCAAAGGTCTTTTGGTCACTGACAAACACTCGAGACCCAGTTCAGGTGCCTCATGGAGACACTAAATGTAATTTGAGATGCCGAAGGTATCCTGAACATCTGCAGGGGCCAGCTAGATCTAACTCAGAATTTTTTGGAAGACCTTACCACCTCTGGAGCAGCAGTTGGGAGTTGCTACATATCAAATGGCATTGTAAGATGAACTGAGTGTTTTGAGAGATTTGGAGACAAATACCTACTTCTCCTTGATAGTCAGAAAGGCATCAGGAGCCCAGCTGGCCTGATTCATTCATTTATTTATTATTTATTACTCCTTTTGTGGTTTCAATCCAGTTGGAATGCCCAACCCTAAAGTGGAAGTTACTCAGCATTGTCTCCAACACAGAATCAACATCCTCCAAAGCTTCAGTGAATGTTTCATCCACTAAGGTATAACATGTGAAATGACATCACCTCCATCTTTTTTAAAGTTTCTAGGGGGTTAATTTCAACATCATCTGGCTACTAAACTCCTACCTTCTCAAAATAAAACGCAGTGTGTTCCATCCCGTAGTAGGGACTGATCCGTCCAGTCGGTATTACGGATGTCATCACAGGTGTATTCAGGCATGCCTCCTGCATGAAAGCTCCCACTGGAGCTCACTACCAAAATCTGAAGGGCAGGATTAGCTTTCATAGGCCAAAAATCACCTCTATGCAAAGACCTAATACGTAACATGTAAATATTGTCACCCTCATATTTTTAAGGACATTCAACTAGATGCACAGTTTTGTACCAGATCTCCACACAGGATGAATTGTACTTACAGTTTGTGGGCTTGATGGCTGAAAAATATGGCAGTGGAAAATTATTAATTATTTCCTGTCGTAAATAAATTTGGTGTTTAAGTGCTATATGTAGAAAATAAATGACTTGCTCCCCTTCACAGTACTTTGAGCAGACAGGGGAGATACTTAAGACGGTGGATCTCTTTCCACAACCCCTCTCACTGCTTTTCTACTGATAATATATTGGGAAAAAATGAAATATTAAGTAGAAATATTATAGAATGGCTTTCTGTTTCACCAGGGGATGACAGATGAAGTGGAGAGGATACCTGTTGAGTTTATAGAGCTGATTCATCAGCCTCCTGTTTGACCCACAGCTGTCATCTTCCTACAAATTAATATTTGCCACTTTTAAATGCCTTCATCTTGGGAAGAATGACAGGAGAGAGGAGGCAAAGCAGGGAAAACCCTAAAAGACAGTTTTTGTGAAGAATTGCAAGGCACATAGTACATCATAAGCTAATTACAGCTCAGCTTGTCTGAGTCTAACTTTGCAATGGTGAATTAGAGGCGTGAGGCTGCAGCACTTCACTTTCTTACTCATAACTAAATCAGAATCCTTTTAAGTTTTAATTAATCTGCTTAACTTTAGTTGTAAGGGACCAGGGGAGTGGGGAAGGAAGGCAGATTAACCCTTCAATTGACAACTATTTTCACAGTGTCTCCTCTTGGGCTATTTTTTTCTTAAGCACCTGAGGGAGACAGCATTATCAGTCTGAAGTGGGGGCCTATTAGGGTGTGATTTTTTTTTTTAATTTGCCAGTGTCTGGCTAGTCCTTTCTATTTCATTATCAAAAACCAATTAATTTTCCGTAAAAGCATCAAATTAATTACAAAATACTATGGAAATATAAAGAATGGAGGAATTTCCCTCTTCTCTCCTCCTACCCTTGCCTCATTATGGGAAACATGTTGGGCCCCTTGGCAGCAAAGCCCTATTAAAGAACTACAGATTGTCTAGCTCCTCATTTAAAATTCTGTTGGTGGTGTCAGGAGGCCTATGTGATGGGGGTAAGTCCATTTCCGCCCACAGAGATCATTTTCCAATTCCCTAGCACAGAAAAATACAGTCATAAAATCATTAGAAGTGAGGCCAGAAGAGACCTTGTGAGGAAATCCAGTCCATGTCCTTTACCTGTTCACAAAAGCTTCCACAAACAGACACTACCAGGTTTCCAGGTGATCCGCTCTGTTTTGTAATGATTCATTTCATTGTGAAGCTGTTCGTACTGCAGTTTATATTCATAATTATTACCCCTGTACCCACTGATTGTGGGGAACAGTTTTCTTTTTCTTCTTTGTATCTGACTTCTAGATTTTTGAAGACTGTTATTATGTCTTCACCATTTTTTTCTCCAGTCTCTTTTGTCCTTTTTCTTTCTATTTTTCCGTTATGCATAGCCTTTATACATACTCTGTGTGGTTAAAGTGACGATGGTAAGAATAGAACTCACCTACAGCTTGACTACTCCTAAATATAAACCCATGATTCGGATACTTAAATATTGGTGTTTCATTTGAGATGTCCTGGGATATTCCACCTGTACTCCAGCTGCCAGTTTTCCTTAGGCCCTGTATCATGTCTATTACATCTGAGCAAATGTCACATCTGAAATGGCAGTGGATACCTGTATTTAGACAAGAGAGTTGAGCCCCAGATGTATGTCTGTAGGTGACTACAAGACAGCAAGCTTTCACAGTGCTCAGTGGAAATTTAAACAACGCAGTTCACTGAGTCTAGAAATAGACATTCAGTTACTCAAATGGAAGCTTTTTCTTAAGACTAAGCTGAACCACTTTCTGGTCTCCTTTGAGTTAGACACAAACGAGATCTCCACTGACTATAATGGAAGCTTAGATAGCTGATACTTCTGTAGATTCCTACAGATAAACACAGAGGTCTGTGGTCTGTGTCTAAGGCTGACTCCCAACCCACTTCATGTGTGAGAACTTTGGAATCCTAGTGGACAGTGAGTTGTCCATGGGACAGCAATGTGCTCTTGTGGCCAAGAGGGCCAATGGGATCCTGAGGGGCATTAAGAAAAGTGTGTCCAGCAATAGAAGAAGGAATAACAGGTTTAAGTTAGAACATAGGAAGTTCCACCTCAACAGGAGGAAAAATTTCTTTACTGTGAGGGTGCCGGAGCCCTGGCCCAGGCTGCCTGAGAAGGTTGGGGAGTCTCCTTCTCTGGAGACTTTCAAACCCCGCCTGGACACGTTCCTGTGTGGCTGCCCTGGGTGACCCTGCTCTGGCAGGGGTTGGACTGGATGATCTCTAGAGGTCCCTTCCAACCCCCAGCATTCTATGATTCTATGATTCTGTGTGACTCCTACATATGTAGTAGAGTTGCAAGCACTGAGATGTGGGGAAAAGACGATCATGTTTTAGAGGTTTTCACAAAATGGAGATTTCAGAAACTGTAATTCTGAAGATATCAGAATCCTTTGTATTTACAATTTCTGCAGTAAATACTTGGCAAAGACTGACATTTAATGCCTCTGAGTTTCCACTGGTGATTTTTAATAATGGTGAGTGTATGTAGTTCTCTCCAAATAATTTGTTAATTGTGAATGTAATGATTCCATTACACCATCTCATTTCTGTATCTGCTTCAGAGGTGAATTCACATAGTGCCAGAGTAGATATAGCCACATTTTGCAATTTGTATCAATTTTGTGTAACTGTGGCTGTCTGCTAGACTAAGATATACATCTGGGTTTAGACCAAAATGTGTTTTCCTGGATCTAATCACCTGGGATGATAACCATTCAGAAACGATGCAGCCATTCCGTACGTGTTTTTACAGGCTGAGGTGGACAGTGGAGCTGAGATGTCTCAGAGGGGCAATATATGTGGTTGCACAAAGAAAAAAAAAAAAAAAAGGTTTGCCATTTTGATTGTTCCTATGTGTTATAACTGCGATCTCAATAACTGGTAGCAACGGCTTACTGTATGTAAGATTGTTGAATGAAGAATGCTCATTGCTAGACAGAAAACAGTGCTCTGACCCCAGAATCCACTATCTTAAGGCATCTCAACCTGCCAGTAATGTAGCAGCCCTATCTCATTTTATTTTTGCTCTGAATTCTCCTTGTAGACCGCAATTTAAGCAACAGGAGTATGTGGAGCCCTCAAGCAAGAACAGTTCCATTTGGCAGCTGGTACGTTCTCCTTAAGGCTATCAGAGCAGAAGTATCTCAAACACTCAGAGGACTGCAGGAAAAACTGAATGTTGCCTCTGTCAAGACCAGGGGCTTTCAGGCAACACAGGAAGGGTGAAGATGGGATGAAGAGCCCTGGAGATCTGAGTTTTCTGATCCTGCTTCTACGCTAATGGTGGTGGCCAACTAGAAAGGTCACTCCTATGACCAGCAGTTGTTTTATACAGTATGTCTCCCCTCCAGGCACTAATAATAATCACAGAATCACAGAATCACAGAATGTTAGAGGTTGGAAGGGACCTCAAAGATCATCTAGTCCAACCCCCCTGCCAGAGCAGGACCACCTACAGCAGACCTCACAGGAACGCGTCCAGGCGGGTTTTGAATGTCTCCAAAGAAGGAGATATAATAGCAAATCAAGATTTGCACGCAAGGCAAAGCAAGGGGTCTTGGCCATTTTTTGGCCATTGTCAGGCTGTTGTTACTCCTTTCATCAAGGAATTAATTATGAGGTGATGGAATGACATTGTCACTGGTCCTAGTCTGGTCCATATCCCTCTCACTTTACCACAGCCCCTACAGATTCGTATGTTGTAGCGGGGTTCAAGAAATCCTCACTGGTATTCAAGGGTACTTGATAAATGTGGGGAAAACTACATTGATTTTGACTGAACAAAGAAAAAATAACCTTAGGAGAGGGAAAACAAGCAAAAGGAGGTAAGAACTGCAACACACCTGTTGCATAGTCTGTTTGAGAAAGGAATTTACCACTGTACAGAAGTTGTCTCTCTTTTCCGGTGATCTGTGAAGTTTTGTTTAAGTTACACCCTTTTGTGCAGAGGTCCTGTGTAAACCAGAGTGCATTTAACTGACAAGCTTGTCTGCTTGCAAAAGATTCATCTCATCTTAAATTATAAACAATAATGTAGATAATAATGTGTGAATTAGCTGTATTCTCTCATTTAAAGTCAGTAGGTGAAAACAAACAGTTCTAGATCTCAGATCATCTGAAATATTTTAGATGTTTACCAGAAGAAAGGTGTGTTAAATCTTTGAAGAATCTTTTAATCACAACTGATCCTAAAAGGAGCCCAGTGTGACTAGCTCAGACGTGTATGTCAGTCTAAAAATAAAACTACGTTTATTCCAGCTCTACCTGAATTCACCTCTGCAGTGGGTGTAGAAATGAGAGGGTAATAATCTCATTCAACCCGTTCAAAAAATCTTTCAGAAACTATCAGTCAGAGAGAAATAAATAACTGGATTTAGAGATATTGATAAAAACATGTTCTACTCACTTATGACCTAGAGAAGTCTTCGAAATTAGACCCAGTCTTCAGTTTCTGCAGCTCTATGCATTTCGTTGAGTTGGACAGATTTATACTAGCTAAAGATTAGGATCAAAATATAAGCCTAACATCTTTAAATGCTTTAATTATTTATCCAAGGCTGTTTTGACTTGCCCTCTGCAATTGGCTGTGAGTCAGAGGAAGCCTTAAGTAGTATATTAACAATTATTAGCCAGCTTAAGCTTTCACTGCATATTAGGAATCAAATCAGACTTTTTTATTCTTTTAATTATTATTTTTTAGAGAATGGAACAAAATGTCTAATTTATCTCTGTAAAATAAAAGGCTGAAATAGCGCTTTGGGTAAAAATGTCCCATTTACATGCCTGCCAGAAGTTGGGGAGAAAAAAAAAACAGAAAATGAAGAAGCATGGAGAAGCATTTCCCAACTTCAAAGGACTGCATAAGCATTGGCTCATGGTTGTTTCACCACCAGTTGCTCATATTTGATGATGGAAAGTCATAGTCTCTAGAGGGCAGACCGTCAAAGCCAGCTTTATCAAGACATAAGCTGAATTCTTACATTCCATTTTCCTACCTCCTGAGCTTCTGGTAAAAATGCTGTAATGCAATGTCTTCTCAGTCTATGGTCCGCAAAGATTAATGTACTTAAACATTGCCATACATTTAATACTCAAGGTGTGAAAAAAAATCATTCTGCTTCAGATGTGGAAGAATTAATTTCAATGTCACTCTCTCTTGACCCAAATGTAAAAGGTTAGTGGATTCAAAAGTAGACAAAGTTGATGTCAGTTCATTCCTTTGTGTGCTGATAGCTGCAGAAACCTTGTTCATATGAGTGAATTGACTATGGAGGCTCAAGTGGTGTTTTGACCTTTTGTTAAATCATAGAATCATAGAATTGTCAGGGTTGGAAGGGACCTTCAAGATCATCTAGTTCCAACCCCTCTGCCATGGGCAGGGACATCCCCCACTAGATCAGGCTGCCCAGAGCCCCATCCAGCCTGGCCTTAAAAACTTCCAGGGATGGGGCTTCCACCCCCTCTCTGGGCAACCAGTGCCAGGGTCTCACCACCCTCATGGGGAAGAATTTCTTCCTAACATCCAATTCAAACCCATCCATCTCTAACTTAAATCCATTCCCTCCAGTCCTATCACTATCTGACATCATAAATAGCCCCTCCCCAGCTTTCTTGTAGCCCCCTTGAGATACTGGAAGGCAACAATAAGGTCTCCTCAGAGCCTTCTTTTCTGCAGACTGAACAGCCCCAACTCCCTCAGTCTGTCTTCATAGGAGAGGTGTTCCAGCCCTCTGAGCATAATCGTGGCCCTTCTCTGGACATGCTCCAGTATGTCCAGATCTTTCTTGTGCTGTGGGCTCCAGAACTGGATGCAGGACTCCAGGTGGGACCTCACGAGAGTGGGGTAGAGGGGGAGAATCACCTCCCTCGACCTGCTGGCCACGCACCTCTTGATGCACCCCAGGATACGATTGGCTTTGCTTGAGTCTGAAATGTAACGAAAGAGATCAGCATCATTGGATACAAAGGTTCAAACACAAAAGGGACCTTAGGTGATTCTGTGGGATGTAATTAACACCAAGTAAATGTAAATGACTTTGAGCAGTTTTGAACATCTCATTTTCACTTGGTCTGCAATGAGTTATGGAACATGTGTGTGTCAAACTTAGAAAGAAAAAAAGAATTTCTATATAGGTGGAAAATTTAGGGTTATCTGCATGCTGGTACTAAGAGAACGTTTCAGGGACTAGGAGGAAGGTTGGGACAGATGGAGAATAGTTTCCTTGTAGTTATTAGATTTCTGGCGTTATGCTTTGAGATACTGTCCTGGAGTCACACTGAACTGCAAGGATCTCAGGTAGTTAAGGTAGGAACTCAGTCACACTGAGCATTCCTTACCTCTTCTGAGAAACCCCTCTGTAATATGTTGACCTTCAAAACAGGATGGCTCAACACTAACATTTTATCAGCAGCTGTCCCTAGCATGCACTATCCCATTGAACTTTTTGCTATCTGGCAAAATGTTGGTGTTTAGCTGTTTAATCAGACTGCTGGAATTAGTTTCTTTAGATACCAGAACACAGATAACTGAGATCATGAACATCTTAGATCATCTTGATCTGTGTTTTCCGTAGGTATATTTGCAAAAAAACACATTATTTATTTAACTTTAATTAAATGAATGTATGCAAAGCCAAGCAAAGCAACATATTCAGTATTGTAGAAAGTACGTACAAAGAATGATGTATCAATGTTTTGAGGCATACAAATAACACTGCTAAGATGCAACAGGATGGCTAACAACGATAAGCTAAAACCAGGAACATTTTTGTCTTAACATGACCTATCAGGACGTAATAACGTTGTAGAAACAACTGTTAGTAGCTTGAGGTTCCAAACTGCTGAATCCAAACTGGATTCAGAAAAGGCTAGTAAACAGCACAGAAAGGTATATTTTCATGAGATCTTTGGGGTTTTTTTGTAGCTAAGATCCTTGTGGACAAAAATTACATAGATAGTGATGGTTCCTATAATTTTCCTTTAGTTTACTTCTCCATTCCCCTCATCCCTGTGCTAGTGTCGTTGATGCCTGCCAGGGGAGGACAATCTGCTGTAGCATATACAAATTTAGAAGGAAAATAATAAATCTGCATTAACTTCTTTTGTCTTTAACTCACTGCAACATATCAAGGGCATTTGGTACCTTTAGGTGGGAATTGTTCATGGGGCCCTGAAACTGAAATCAATAGGACAATTCAATAAGCACCTCAAAAAGTACACCTTTGCTTCTGATTCAGTCATCGAAGATGAAATTATGCTTGCACTGAGAAGAACATGGAGGCAGCCCTTCTTGGCACCAGTAATTACAATACTGGCTCCAAAAAACTCTTTGATTTTGAACCAGTCTGATAAATAGTGCAAGTAACAGAAGTGGAAAAGACAGAGTGCTTGGCAAAAGCCTGTAAAATGGCAAAACCATTGAAACTGTGGGTTGTTATGAAACATGCAAGGAAGAAATACTCCCCCAAGCAGGACATGTCAGTTGCATGGGCATGATTTAGAAAAACAGTTACTTAAAGACTATGACTTATGAACCTCTGAGATGCAAGCAGAATAAGTGCCATAGGGGTGTAGAGCAGATAAGAAACGAATTAAGCACAAACGAGGAGGACAAAACTGGAAGAGTCAAGGAAAGTTTCTGAGGTGGAAGAAGACATGCCCTAGGAAGACATGGAAAGTTGGGATGAAAAGAAATTCTCCCTACAGGCACAGACCTTGTCTATTATGTTTTACAGTATTTCAGGAATTAGGTTAGATGATTTAACAGTTTGCATAAATCCTTCTTTACAATAAGAAAAAAGACTATACCTACACCTATATTTATAGCTAGAATTGCTAGCCTGCTGGTGCTTACACCACTATGCAGCTATGCAGGTGTATATATGGAAGTAAATTTTTGCATTGTGCTTTTGTGTTATGCTGTAAATCTTCTTCAAAGGGATTGAAATGTTTATGAAAAAAAAAGGAGTGCTTTATTAGGACGTGAAGAAGAGTCTGCTGATGTTAGTCTTAAATTACGATTTGGGACACAGGTATTATAGTCATGGACTGTCTTCCTAAGTCATTCTTACTGCAGATTGGAAATTGGTTATATATATATACATTAAAGAGACAATTCCATTAGCATCAAAAGTTAAGACATTTTTTAAAATTGTCATTTTCATTGACTTTTCTTTTCCCCTTAATCTCTCGGAATAGAATATTTCTATCTCCTACTTTAGATTGCTCTCTAGAAAGAAAACAATGTTGTAGAAAAGAATATTAAGTTTAAGAAAGACAAAATAAAGAATTTTTTCTGTGATGGCTCTTTTTGATGTCCTCATAATATTATTTTTTACAGTTTCACTTAATAGAAAAACCATTTTAGAAGAACCAAAAAAGAACTAACTGTGTAAAGCAGAATATCCAGTTCTTGCCCAGGGCTGCTTGTGACGTCAGTATCCTAATAAATCATGATAAAAACAATGTTTCATATTCATAGACCTGATATGGTCTGAATTTATGAAAAAAAAATAAAATAGAAGGGTACAGATGATGGTTGTCATCAGTTTGCACATATGGGCACCCAGGAGGAATACACAGACACTGTCAGAGCATGCAGGGATCAGGGTTCAGAGTCGACATTGGAAGTTGGTTCTGGTAAGGGACATGAAGGTCAGCAGGAAGGACTTCTACAGGTAGGTCAGCAGCAAAAGCAAGACCAGGAATAATGTGGGCCTGCTGCTGAATTGGGCAAGGGCTCTGGTGACAAATGGTAAAGAAAAAGCTGGAGGAACACATGCTGTCTTTACCTCGGTTTCTACTGGCAAGATTTTCCTTCAGCAGTCAGAGACCAGCAGGAAAATCTGGAGCAAGGAAGACTCATCCTCAGTGGAGGAGGACCAGGTTAAGGAACATATAAATAAACTGGACATACTCAAGTCCTTGAGACGTGACAAGATATACCATGAGTACTCAGAAAGCTGGCTGCTATCACTGTGAGGTCACTCTGTCTTTGAAAGGTCATGGCCATTACGAGAGATCCACAAGGACCGAAAAAGAATAAATGTCACTCTTATCTTCTAAAAGGGGCCAGAATGAGGATCCAGGATGTTGCCAAAAGGAGTAACTTCAGAGAAAGAACTCTCTAAACCAAATGTTAGTTTAGAAAGCTGACATTGGCTTATTAGAAAAATTGGCCAAGTTTGGATGTTGGATAAAACTAGCATACTACATTGAAAAACAACGTATTTATTTTGTAACTTACTAATATTAATACGCCTAACCTCCCACTAATTCTACAATTACTGGTTAGTAATAATGGTTACATTCAGTGTTGAATCGGTATATTAAAATTAGCTTCATCTCTCCTATCAACTAGCACACATGCTCCTTGCGGGCGTGAGGGGTGAGTTTTCGGCACCCTGAATTGAGGTGGTGGTGGCCATCTCCCACTGTTACATTTAATTTTGGCTCATTTTCGGCCTTTTATAAACAAGTTTTGATGTTTTGGTACCCTCTAATCTCCACAATGAGGGTCTCCACTAGAAAAGCCCCTCTTAGGTCTGATTCCACACACCTGCAAGGACGAACAGCTCATTAAAACCTTCTAAACAACAGTCTACTTGCTATCTCCAGGTGCACACTATCTTATTATCTTTTTTACTAACAGTCTGAAAAATTTCTTGCCACCTCCTCCCATCATTGAAGTAGTACTACTTGAAAGACTGATTTACCACTCTTAAGGCAGTAAAAATTATTCTGCCACCCGTACGGCAACAAGGGGAGTACAGATTGGGAGTACAGTCTGTCCTGTATCCTTGCAAAGTGTTGGCACAAATCATCCTGGAAACTACTTCCAAAGCTATGAAAGACAAGAAGGTGATTAGGTACAGGGAACATGGATATATGAAGTGCGAAACATTCCTACTCAACCTGATAGCTTTCTGCAATGTCACTCAGTGGACAAGGAAGGAGCAGTGGATATTGTTTATCTTAACTTCAAAAAGCTTTTGATGCTGTCTGCTGTAACCACCATAGACAAGTACATCAAATATAGGCTAGATAAGCAGAGAGGTGGCTTGAAAGCTAGCAGATCTACCAACCTCAAAGAGTCATGACTCTCTGGATGAAGGGCCGATCACCAGCAGAGTATCCAAGGGTCTCAACTGGGATCAATGCTTTTAAACCTCTCTGATGACCAAGATGATGAGAAAAAATGCAGGTCTGCAAATAATGCAAACTTTCAAGGAGTGGTTGATACGCAAGGTGGTTGTGCTGCTACTCTGACGGACTTTGACAAGCTGGAGAAATGGACCAAATGGGATCTCATGGAGTTCAGCAAATGGAAATACCAAATCCCATACATGTGAAGGAATATCTCCATGTGGTGCATGGAGTTCAGACTGAGGAATGAATGATTACAAAGAAGCTTGGCAAGAAAAGGCGTGGTAGTTCTGGTGGAAAACAAATTGAACATGACCAAGCAATGTGCCCATTCAGCAGAAGTGACCAATGGCATCCCAGGCTGCATTGCCAACAGATCAAGGGAATTGATTCTTTCCCTTCTACGCAGCTGTGATGAGACAAATCTGGAGTACTTTGTCCAATGTTGGTCACTCCAGCACAAAAGAGAGGTGAACATAGTGGAGGGAGTCCTGTGAAGGGACTAGTAAAATGACTAAGGGCTTGGAGTTTGGGTAACTGAATGCTGGAACAGGTTATTCAGAGAGGTTGCAAAGTCTCCATGCTTGGAGATACTCATAATGCAACTGGACGTGGTTCTGGGCAACACGTTCTCGTTGGCCCAGTTTTCAGCAGGATGTTGGAACAGATGATCTCCCAAGACTCTGTGATTCCATCAAACAGATAGACAGCAATTCTTTAATTTCACTTAAAATATACACTTTTTAACAGCAATCTAAACAGAAATTTAGGTATAAATTCATTGCTTTTCCATGTATTATGAGTCATAGAAAAAACTATTAAAAAATTTATAGGAATTATCCACAAAGAATAGGACAGATTAACTATCGACCTTCCAGGAATAAAAATCATCACCATGAGCATCATGAGGATGACTGAAAAATGGCTGATGCTGCATATGTAGGTACTAGTTCTAGCAGAAGTGGAGCTCTCACTTTCTTAACAACCACCGTGCAACTCATTTCCATTGTCCTCCCAAAACCATCTCAATTTACTACAATATTTTTAGAGTCTTCCATTTCTGCTTCTCTGTCAGCTTCTATTGGTGTACTCCATTCTATCAGTTTGCATCTATGAACATGATGAGACAGCGTGGAATTTTATTGACATAAGCTTGGGCTGGCCAAAGCAGCCATGTGTAAGCTCTGCAAATCTCCCTCCATTTTGCCCTTCTGCATGTCTGTATTCCCTGTATGTTGCAAGGGAGAAATGCAAACTGGAGTAACCCCTTGTCCTGGGCAAGTAGGAAACTAAAAGTAAGAAATACTTCTATGAACTACTTCAGGAAATGATTGGATATTCTTTACACGTTGTCCAAGTTCTATCACCCTTTTATTTCTATTGAAATTACCTTACAAATAACCCCACGTGAAACCATGAAAGAGGCTTCTTGAGGAGAGCAAGTCCATTTGCTAGAATATTCGTAGTTGTGACCAAAATTAAATGTCCTTTTGCAGAGGTACTGATGGCTTTCCAATGACAGTGAAAAAATTCAGACATGTAAAATAAACTAAGAGAATATCACCACCTTTAACCAATGGATATTGTGAAGATTACCTGCACAAATCAACCTGACAATATCTGACTCTAAGGTATCATAGCAAACCACAAGGGGTTTTTTTTTTCTGTGAATTATATCAAATAGAATAAATGTGGGAGAAAAGTAGAGGTGTGACTTGGAGATCATTACATTATCCTCTTTCACTGGCTGGAAAGACATGGAAGCCATAAATGAAGGGGATTGCTTTGGAAAAATTTGAAATGGAGATTGTCCTAGACCTGAGGTTTTTGAAATTTGTTAGAATGTGTAAAGAGATTCAGATGAGCCCTCCAAAAATATTTTACAGCTAATCACTATCGCCCAAAGAATTTTTTTGATCTCAAATAACTAAGAAAGAAAGAGGAATAACAGTGAAGAAAGGAAGAGATTACAAATAGTGTCCTGATTCCAAAACAACTCATTGTGTGTTCTTGAGTAACGCTGCTACTTCAGATTTGTTTGGGTAGTGGCATTGTCGTCCAAATTCTTTTATAAAGCCCTGAGAGATCATTGGGTGAAAAAATATTACAGATATACTGAGCACATCTATTCTTCTTTGGTTATTATTGTACCAATAATCTTGGCTGTCATTTGTATTAAATTTCCTGCTCATGGCACTTGCAATAGTAAGACTACAAAGAATTTTGTTGCAATATCACATTTTTTTTTTGTGCCAGTGCTTTGACATCATTCCCACAGGGGAAATTTTTGACATCACCAGGACGAACAGGACACTTGTTCCCTATAAAAAGAAGTAAATCCCTCCCTGTGGTTCCAAAGCAAATGTTTCAAACATGAAATTTGTTGTTTATTTTTGAAAATCTCAGTTGAAACTTTTGCAAAAACTGCAACATATTTCTTATTTATGGATCATTAAGTTATTGCAAGCTGCTTGTGGGTCATTTGTTTACAGAGTATTGGGAGACGAGGTGCAGTTCACTAGAACTGGTAAATGTAACAAAGTATCTATGAACATGCATTTTGAATAGAAATCGGGAAATTTCCATTACATATGCAATCTCCTTTTTTTCATTTCCCATTATATACTCAGCAATATTATTGAAGAAACAGAGTTTTATAAAAGCTCATACAAATGCTCATTTCCTCAGTCTACGATCCGACACAAGGAAATACTGATAAGGTTATCTGCTTCTTTTATTGGACTTATTAATTTTGCTGAATATATTCAAAGACATGGTGTATCCTTCAGAGTAGACCCAGCATTAGAGAGGGAAGGAAAACATGCTTATTTTGCAGTGCTGTGATAGGTCAGCTTTTGAACTTCAGAACTGCTGGTGTTCACAATTTCTGAGTAGCAATTATTCAGTATCTCCAAAAAAAATAGCTTAATGTAAACTGAAATAACTCAAGTGTTATAGTTTCTTATATGCATCCTATAAAGCATTTCAGCTCAATAAAGGAAAAAGAAACATTTTAACATAAGGTCATTAAAACAATAAAAACTAACCCATACCATCTTACTGTTAGAGAAGTTAGAACCAGATTCAGGTTGTTCTTTTCCTACTCGTTCAAAATTTTAAAAGAAGAGTTTTCTCCTTAGGAGTGTATGTTGCCTTATCCTATAGTTACAAATATATCAAACATTTCAAGTATATCCATGTAGTTTATATGTACATAGATAAACATAATAACGTAAAATATTTTTTCTACATTTAAAAAATATTTTCTTGGGAAGCTTTTGAGAAGAAAATGACCAGCTACGGGACTTTCTGTGTGGAAATAAATGAGTACAAACAATCTATGGGTCAGATGTTTTCAGGACATTAGATTAGCCATCAGGAACAGCTAAAACATTGTCCTACTGTACATGACCATGTCCAAGATATCTGCTCAAGACCTGTAGACTTCATTTGCATGTTGTCATTGAATATGCTTAGGAGTCTCAGCTCTTATGTATTGCATTCTCTGACTGAGCTGCTGGTCATCCAGCGCATTCATCACAGAGGATGGTGCAATGAAATTCACTTAAATTTCACATTCTCTTGAAAGAAAACTGGAGAAGGAAAAAAAGAAGCATCTGCTCAGAGAAGCACAAAGGTACAGCAGCTCAGTGAAAAAGTCAGAATTTGACTCACTAATACACCAGAAGGTTGATCTGCTCTTTTTCTATGGGAACTTACTGTGCCCAAACATCTAAATTTTGAGCCAAATGTTCAGTCAATGGGAATTCCCTCTTCTTTCTCAGAGAAATAAAATGAACTGAGAAAAAAAAAATATAAAACCTTTTAATTCCTATGAATTATCATAGCATGACTCTTATTTTGTTTCATTTTATATAAATATATACACATATGAATGCATGTGAGCATATCCATGTTGGTTCTCCCAGACCAGACCTTTGTAGATAGGTACCACTGTAGATAGGTCTCACTGGAAATACTAAGGGCCAAAAGGGCATAAAGTTTAAATAATTCTCTTGCCCTACCAGGTGGTTCATCTCTCCAGGTCAAGTTCAAGATTTATTGATTATGTAGCTTAAGGGAAGGTCACAGAGCTGCAGCCTACCTTCCCTAGGGTTTTCAGTAAAGTAGGATATTATGTGGCTAGTTGGGAACTCTTACCAGTTATCAGACAGAACTAAGACTACTGAACAGAACAACAGATCAAACCTCATTTAAAAACAAAATGAGATTTTCAGTGGCCAGAGAAGTATGTTTGCATTTTTACAAAGTGCTTTGAAGTAACAATTTGGCCCTCTGATATTTGTAGGGTTTTTCTGCAGGTGTCATAACCGACTCCAGCATGGTCTTTGTATGGCAAGTGGAATCTCTTTGTTTAAACAAACAGCTTTGATTCCCTCTGCTTACACTGAATGATCCCATTCAGCTGAGATTTTTTGTTATCCTCTCTCCTCAGTACTTTTTAGCATCTTAGTCAAAATATTCTGAGATTTTCTGATTTTGTGTTTTGCTTTTGTGATGGGGATCATCCAGTGTAACTGAGACTTCCAAGGAGCTGTGGGATTTTTTGAAGCTGGAAGGATGGAAAATGTAAGAAAAAGACCTGCAGGATGCCTCTGCCGATGAACCCTTGAGGAGAAATAGGTGGAAATGTTCATCTATTTAAAAAAAGATACAACGCTCTTTTGCATGCAAATTACCGGAGATCCAACTCACATAGTTCATATCCCAATAGGAGGAAATACAGTAGAGCTGACAGATGTCATCAGTTGACTTAAATGACTGTATAAAAATTCACAACGTAAGTCTTTTATCTACAAACCCTGCATATTTAAAAAAATAAAATGTGCCAGTGGTTATAGGCTGCTACTTTGACTGCTAAGTCTTTGTCACCTGCAATCCCATGGATAAACAGTTCTAAATTATGTGCCTTGTTAGACTTACTCAACAATATCAATAATTGTAATATAAAATGTTGAGGACATAGATTTTTACAATAAAAATAGGAAAGATCCAAGAAATTACTCTTGTGCAGGCATGTTTCTTTATGATCCAATGTGCAACATTTTTATAGGCTATATGTCTGAAAGGAGGTATATATAATGATGTTTAATGTGTAGTTGAGAGCAAAATTATTACAGTTTTATATATAGTGAAGCCATATAACAAAAGAGCAGTAGCTAGTGTTTGCCCTTATATGAGATGCAGTCCTATAATAGAGAGCCTTAAAGCTAGGGTTTACTGTACTTTGGGAATTAATCACATAAACTATAAATTGGGTTCAACAGGCTGGCTGGGTAAATAGGCGCAGCTAATGAGGACACTATGAGATCTTATAAGAGCGCTGACTGCCCCAGGACAAAAGTGCCGAGCTGCACCTGATGGAAAACTAGAAGACATCAAAGCATAAAGGATTAGTGCTCTCACAGTGTTGAGAAATGGCCAGGGGGAGATTCACCAACTTATTACCCACATCCAAGCTAATCCTGTTATCTGCAAAATATGACTGTGTTCAGGAACTGCCACCACCTAAACTTGCAGGAGACTAATTCTGTGTTTACACGGACAAAAGTGCGGGGAATTTTCATCTGGGCAAAGAATATAAGAGATGAAAATTTTTAAGGGTTTCCTTTGTACCAAATGCATGAAGAAGGGGAAATATAAAATTAGTTCTTTAATGGCTAATCTGTATCCTATACGGGTATCCTACAGAACAGAATTCCTTCTCTGAGAATACAGAGCAAAAGTCACATACAATTTGTTCTCTCTTGTTTAGTTGGAACATAGTTACACTTTCCTAAAAGAAAATCAAAATATCTTGAAAGTAACTTTGAAGATGAGAAGGATTGATAGTCCCCCAATATCCCTGCCCAGGAAATCTTTTGTGCAGCAAATGTCTGCCTCATGTTTTTTCCATTGCAATAAAGGAAGGAGAAAAATATCCCAAGGTCCTTGCCAGCACACCACAAAATATAGTTCATTATCCTGCCTAGGGTATGTGATGAACTTTCTTTTAAAAGGTTTATAATTACCAATGCTAGGAATATAATCTTTTATACCAAAGATTCATCTGGTACAACCAACACCTATGGGGATAAATAGAATAAAATAGAAATAATAGAATAAATAGAAATAGAAATAAATAATAGAAATAAATAGAATAAAATAGAAATAAACCCAAACAATATCTCTTGGAGCAGATAATTCCAGGGAAAAACAAATAATTTAGGGAAAAGTCTCCAATTTATACTTAATCTAAACATGTAATTTGCTCCTTCCGGTGGCTCATCAGCACCAAAGATGGCTGCCTTCAGGGCATAGTTCAGGCATGATTATCCAGGCAAGCCCATGGCTAAGTATTTATATGGCATTAAGGAACACCCCTGGCACACAGATCTTGCGGGCAAGGATTTATCTAGCGATCTAAGGGAAACGATTAATTTTGTAGGTTTTAATTTTTAGGGATGCAAGAATGCCAAAGTGTTTGGTGATGGAAAAGAATCATTGTAAGGACAGCATTGCCCGCAGGCTTCCCATGCTGTTGTTTTTTCACTGGTGTTGCTGTTTCACAGAATCACAGAATGTCAGGTGTTGGAAGGGACCTTGAAAGATCATCTAGTCCAATCTCCCTGCCAGAGCAAGATAACCTCACACAGGCCACGCAGGAACAAGGTTTCGAAAGTCTCCAGAGAAGGAGACTCCACACCTTCTCTGGGCAGCCTGTGCCAGGGCTCCGGCACCCTCACAGCAACAAGTTTTTCCTGATGTTTTTGTGGAATCTCCTATGCTGCACCTTGCACACGTTGTCCCTTGTCCTATCATTGGACATCAATGAGAAGAGCCTGGCTCCGTCCTCCTGACATTCCCCCTTGACATATTTACAAACATTAATGAGGTCACCCCTCAGCCTCCTCCAAGCTTAGGAGACCCAGCTCTTTCAGCCTTTCCTCATCAGGGAGATGTTCCACTCCCTTCATCATCTCTGTGGCTGCGCTGGACTGTCTCCAGCAGTTCCCTGTCTCTCTTGAGCTGAGGGGCCCAGAACTCGACACAATATTCCAGATGCAGCCTCACCAGAGCAGAGTAGAGGGGCAGGAGGACTTGTCTCAGCCTACTAGTCACACGTCTTCTAACACACCCCAGGATGCCATTGGCCTTCTTGGCCACGAGGGCACACTGCTGGATCATGGCCAACCTGTTGTCCACTAGAACCCCCAGGTCCCTTTCTCCTGCGCTGCTCTCCAGCAGGGCAGTCCCCAACCTATACTGGCACATGACGTTGTTCTTTCCCAGATGCAAAACTCTACACTTGCCCTTGTTGTATTTCATGCTTTTTCTCCCCACCCAACTCTCCAGTCTGTATAGGCCTTGCTGAATGGCAGCACAGCCTGCTGATGTGTCAACCACTCCTCCCAGTTTTGTGTCATAAGCAAACTTGCTGAGAGTGTTCTCTATTCCCTCATCCAGGTCATTAATGAATATATTGAACAGCACTAGCCCCAGTACTGACACCTGAGGGACTCCACTAGATACAGGCCTCCAGCTAGACTCTACCATTGACCACAACTCTCTGAATTCTTCCCTTTAACCAGTTCACAATTCATCTCATGACCCGATCATCCAGACCACGCTTCCCCTCTTTAGCTATGAGGATGCTGTGGGAGATGATGTCAAATGCTTTAGTGAAATCCAGATAAACCACGTCCACTGCACTGTCATCATCTGATAAAAGGCTATCAGGTTGATCAAACATGACTTCTCCTTGGCAATGCTGACTGCTCCTAATGACCCTCTTATCCTTGATATAACTAGAGACAGTACCAAGGATAAGTTGTCCCACCAGCTTTCCAGGGATAGAGGTGAGGCTGACCACTCTGTACTTACCCGGGTCATCCTTCCTGCCCTTATAGACTGGAGTGACATTCGCTTTCCTTCAGTCCTCAGGCACCTTTCCTGTTGCCCACAACTTACCAAGATGATGGAGAGTGGCCTAGCAATGACTTCCGCCAGCTCTCTCTGCACTCGCAGGTGCATCCCATAGGGGCCCATGGATTTATGCATGTTCAAATTGGCTAACTGATCCCTAACCCACTCCTCATCAATCAGGGCAAACTCATCCTTTATCCTGACTTCCTCTGGGGCCTCAGGGGACTGAGACTCCTGAGGAGAATCTCCAACAGTGTAGAGAGAGGCAAAGAAGGCATTCAGTAATTTGCCTTCTTTCTGTCCTCTGTCTCTAGGGCACCCACCTCATTCACCAGAGGGCCTACATTGCCTCTAGTGTTAGTTTTGTCAACAAGGTATTTGAAGAAGCCCTTTCTGTTGTCCTTGATCTCCTTTGCAAGGTTTAATTGCAAGGAGGCCTTAGCTTTCCTAGTTGCATCCCTACATTGTCTGATCACATTCTTATATTCTACCTAAGTGTTCAACCTCTCCTTCCATGATCTGTAGACTCTCCTGTTCTACTTCAGTTTGCCCAGCAGTTCCCTTTTTAACCATGCAGGTCTCCTGGCTCTCTTTCTTGCTTGGGAGAATATTGCGATTAATATCCTCCCACTAGCAATGAAAAATAAGCGCTCTGGTTAGCTGAAACTAGCATCTTGGCATGTATGAGAAATAATGTGGCCAGCAGTACGAGGGCAGTGACTGTCTTCCCCTGTACTCAGCACTGATGAGGCCTCAGCTCAAATCCTGTGTTCAGTTTTGGACTCCTCACAAGACATTTACGTTCTGCAGCCTGTCCAGAGAAGGGCAATGAAGCTAGGGAAGTCTTATGAGGAGCCGCTGGGGAAACTGGGCTTATATAGCCTGTGGAAAAGGAGTCTCACTGGAGACCTTGTTGCTCTCTACAACTCCCTGGAAGGAGGTTGTAGTGAGGTAGGGGTTGGTGTCTTCTCCCAAGTAACAAACAATAAGGCAAGGGGAAGTGATTTTGAGTTACACTAGGGGAAGTTTAGATTGTACATTAGGAAAAATTTCTTCAGCGAAAGTGGTGTCAAATATTGGAACAGGATGTCCAGGGCAATGGTTGAGTGACCATCCCTGAAGATATTTATAGGACATGTAGATGTGATGTGTAGAGATATGGGTTACCGTTGGACTTGGCATTTCGAGATTAACAGTTGGACTTGACGATCTTAAAGGTCTTTTCCAATCTAAACAATTTTGTGATTCTAGATTCTGTGATCACTGATGTTAGTTAACCATAAGTAAGAACTAAGGGAAGAATGTTGTGGTGACCCCAGGATACCTGTAGACACAAATGAATGTCCTTGACTTGCTTATCAACCCCTTCCCACCCGTGTCCTTTCTAACTCCGAACTCTTTTCCTTTTCTCCTATCATCACCCAGTCCTGCAGTAAGCAGACTGTCTCACCAATAAACTCCTAGACTTTTCACTAACTTCCAGTCCAGATATGAATGGATACTCCACTGTCTATGGTCAGGGAACAGATCAAGAGACCAGGGAATGTTCATTGGGTAATTCTGTAGTTTCTTTCACTCTTATAACTGACATAAACTGAAAATTCAGACACCAAGATCTTTCAAGGGCCCCTTGATTTTAGTGAGGTCTTTCTTTTGGAGAGCAAAGACTATTTCAAAATTATTTTTTTTTTAAAGATATGGAATTTTTTTTAAAAAAAAATACGGAAATCTTCCACTTTAAGGATATTTTGGCTTGGTTGCTTTTATGTTTTGTGTTGGGTTTGTTTCATTGTTTTGTTTTTTTTTTTTATAAATAGACTTCTCTCTTCCTTGAGGTTTGATTGAGATAGTTTTTGGTTTGGGTTGTGTTTTTTTTAATATGCAAAACACGACTGCAGTTGAAAAGGTGTCAACTATTGGATCCAAAGCCAAATAATTTAATTTTATCAATGTGAAATGCCCTATTTAATTAAAAATAGATCAATATGACTTTTTAATATACTGAAGAATGTTTGAATGTTTTGCAGTTTATTAAACTTCCTCAGAAATCTGAGGCCATTAAAGCCATGTCCCTAGCTAGGTGTTCCAGACATCAGAGGGCAATCAATAAAGGGAAGGACAGCTTCAGCTAAAACACAGGTCGTTAGAAATACAAACTAGTAAACAGTTAAATAAAGAAGGGCAAATTTTACAGCTATTAAAAACTGAGGTAGTTATACAGAGCACTGATAATCATATAAAGTTTCACATGTTTATGGGCTGAAAAATCTTTCTTAGTTCTTCATCTTATTTAAAACAAAACAGAGAAATGGAAGAGGAAATGATGTGCATTGAAAATAGGAAGACAAACAAAAGCTGATCCCTGTCTGGAATATGTGAGCACTGACACAACTTTTGTGGGCAGCCCGTTTCAGAGGTGAGAAACCCAGAGAAGTTGTGGATGCCTTATTCCTAGAAGTGTTCAAGACCAGCCTGGATGAGATTTCGGACAACCTGGCCTAGTGGGAGGTGTCCATGCCCATGGTAAAGCGGGTGGGAGTAGATGATCTTTAAGAGCCCTCCCAACTCAAACCATTCTATGATTCTGCGATTCTATGATTTTATGATTCTACGGTTTTATAGTTCCATGACATGATAGTTATACCAATTAGTTCCCTTCTGATTTTAGAAGAGGGACTGATTATGGTTTTGGACAACAGAATAAAAGCCTCAGAAAAGATCATAAAGTCAAAGTAAAACAAGTTTGAAGCTACCATTTACAGAAATGTTATATTTAACCTGAGACTGGGGAGTGTTAATGAAAGAGAAAAGTTTTACTAAACATTTTCTGATTTCAAACACTTGGTGTTTTTGTGTCAAAGTTCAAGCTGTGTTTGTTATTTTCTTCTGACCTCTTGACAGGATTTCCCCCCACTCAGCAAATTCATGGGTAATAATCCCAATATGCTTTCCTATTTGATTTTTCAGAAGTATAGATTGTCCCTTGGCAAATCAAGCTGTGATAAGAATTCAAAACTTTGCAACCTGAGCTTTAATTATTTCTGAAAATCTCGACTCACAACACGTGGATCCCCAAATTGCCCAAGATTCACACAAAATGCATGAATTAAGACTTAGAGCAACAAGTCCCTGATGATCTCAGTTTTCCTTGGCCCTGGGCAGACATCAGCTCCATTTGGTCATTCCTGTATTATTTGACTAATATTTACATTTACATCTTTACGTAAAAAAGTTTAGTAGCTAGAGAAAAGATAAAACTATATAGGTCAATTACTCCTCCTCTTTCACTTCCTTCTCTCACCCCAGCTCACATCAGAAAATACTGGAAACCCTTACTTTATATTCTTTAGATTGAAGGAGTGAATTTTTTTCTGTGTAATCCAAGATGGACTACAAGAAGTGGCAATAGTTGAGTCCTTAGCATGCTGCTAAGTCCCACTAAAACAGAAGCCTACAAAGTATCTTGTTTCTGTTAACTAAATATTTCACTTTTCTTTCCCAAAGCAATGGAAAATGTCAATACAATAAATTTCAAACTACCAAAGAATTTTTTTTTTCTCTGTAGCTGCAGAACTGTACTGATGGTTTATGCTTTTGAGCACTAAGCTTACTCAGAAAAGCAACAGTCATTTTATCTTCAGTGTGTTCATTTAAGGGACATGTGATAAGGCATTTGCCTCACTTATCCTCGTATGTCTAAAAGTAACTTCTCAAAATTATATTCCATTGGGTTCTTGACATAAGAGTCCAAATAACTGTATATGTTTACAGCGTGGCTATATTTGGGGTAGTCAATCTGTGCAGTCTATTGGAACTCTTGATGTGTAACTTGTGATCATGAATAGATATCTAAAATTGTGAATTGCTTAAAGATGCCTGAAGTTGCATTAGGTGAGGTTTTTTTCTGACCATTTCTTCTCTTTCTTTTCTAGGCTATGACTGGCCACACTTCATCTCTTTTCCTTGTATTCCATAATAATCTTTTCATGCCCAAACCAGAACTGTTTTCAGGGTCTGTCTGGTGTGTGTCTTTGAGTTTTTATGTTTGTCTGATGTTCCAGGAGGCTGAAAGAGGAATAAAATTGAACATTCGGTTCTGATTTCTTCTTCATTGTCCAGGAGATTCACAGGTTTCATTTTATGATGAAAACATTTTCTAAATTACTTATCCATTGTACAGATATCCATAATTAGAATAAACATTTACTTCCATTTTTGCTGCTGCTATTACTGGCATTACAGATTTGCTTGGGTCCACTGAGAAGAGATGATGCTCTGCTAGATCATGTGCATATATGTGACAAAGGTCACCATTAAAAAAAAAAGTAAATAAAGTAAAATTAAAGTAATTGCTGCCATTTTATTCTTTTGGTGACCTCGTATGAGAAGGGAACGAGACTTAAAAGTCATTCAAAGAAGTCTATGGTATAGTTGCTTGCTTCTTCACAGTCAAAATTTTTTCAGTCGTGTGCAAGCCCTTTTTTCCTATACCATGTTTCCTTCCAAGGTATCTCCACAGCGCAGGCAGGAGATACACCTTTGTATACACCTGAGCTAAAATGAACCTAATTCTCAAGAAATGGTCATGTGTTGTAATCTTCTGAGGATCATGGCTTTGCCTTTAATACCGGTGAAGCAGGATGATTAAAAGCTTATGAACTTATGAGTGGACAAACATGTAACTGTTACTACAACAGGGATAAAATACAAAACACCACCTTAATCTGTCTTGATTTATGCTATAGTGACAAAAAAAATGTTATCAAATATTTTGGACTGCCTCTATGCTAAGATACCTTATGCTCTGGTTGCTCACATTGCTATAGGACAATTGATTATAAAAGTGAAAAGACAAAGACTGGACATTTTCAGTTCACTTGTAACAATGTTAAACAGTGACAAACTCACAAAATTAAGTTGTATTTTGCAAGGTACATTCAAAATTTTAGGATAGGCTGAGGAACAGGAAAGGCCTGAGGTGAGCACTGTCTTTTGAGTCGTCAATGTACTCTGGGCCTGCTTATGGCCATGTTTGGCTGGAAAGCACTAATTAGATTAGATATACTTGGCTAGAAGGCATAAAGCTTAAAACATTAACTTTTTAAACATGTGCATACATTTGGACTATAACATATTCTGCTTTATTGGTGGTATATTCTGAGTAAATATCTTGATGGCATGATGTTACCCCTTTTTTTTTTTTTTTTTCAAGTGGAAGTACACTGTTGCAGAATCAAAGCTTGCATTTGCACACATGCATGTTACTTCTACACAGTGTTCAGAAAGAGCATGGATCCAAAATGATACTAATCTCTTCTTTTAGAAAATACATAGAAATGCCACACATTTACTACTATTAAAAAAAATAGTGGAGAGATTTATTTTTAGCTCTTTTTAGCTCTTTTTTTTATGATCACCAAGGAGAGGGCTAAAAAACCCGAATTCTTCCTTCAGTAGACATTGTTCAATGCTTCCAGTGTGGACAAGCTTGAATTTTCTTGTCTTACGATGCGACAATGCACAAATACATGATCCCTTGGCAATCTACCTTTCATGGTTTCACTCTCATCTACTTGCTTCTTTGCTGGGACGGACAAGGCCACCACCTAAACACACAGGATTACGGAAAACTGAACAGTCAAAATATCTCCTCTTTGAGAATAACATAAACTCAGAGAAACACTGCTCACGTCAGTAGGAATTCCCACGGGAAAGAACTGACAGCAATGTTGGGTCCAGTAAGCTTGTGAAGTGATAATTTATACACTGGGGAGTCAAAATGGATAAGTGTTTGTGGGATCAATTTCTTTAGCATTCACAGGGTGAATAGGCAGAACTTCTTCTACCTTTAAAAGTACATTATTTTCTCTTGGCCTGTTCACCAATTTCAGCAGTCTGGATGAATTTGTGAGGACAGAATGAAGAAAGTCCACGCTGTAATTTGAAAACCGTTAGTGGATATAGTAAGAAAGAACAGCCAAATCCAGCAGGTTTTGTTATCTTTTATGTTCTGTGCCAATTGAAGGCAATTTTAAGTGGTTTTTTTTTTCTGGTTTTGAGGCAAAGTCCTACAAACACATGAGAACTTTGGTATTCTTTGCTTGAAGAATATGGTCTGTAATTTATTATTCTGGGATTTAGGAAGCCTTACAAGTTCCTTTTTTGAGACTAAGGTTCAAGACCTTAATCTTTTGAATATTTGTAATGTGACCTTGGGAGATCTGCATTTAGGCAATGCAGCACCCTGTTCTACATATTTTACATTCCACTGCAATCTAAAGTTTGTAATTATGTCATTAGACTTTTGTTCTACAGTATGGACATTTCTGAAATGAAATTTGTACTCTGTCCTCCTCAAGCTACTGCATAGCCTGGCTTCTTCACCATTACAGAAAAGTAATATCTGCATCCTTTAAAGGGGATTAGATGAGTTTTATTCCAAAACACCCAACATTTCATGCTGATTCCTTACACTCTTGGTAGAAGAAAGTCAGACTAAATTGTCCTGTAAACATGCCTAGTCAGTAACAAGGAAGCATAGCCATTGCACAGACCATATCCAACTTTTCAGAAATGACGCAGAGAATTTAGTGACAGGATCACAACTTTTGACATTTTGAGGCTTAAGTTTCAGCACAGCAACAACCAGAGGATTTGTATTGAAGTCCACTCCAGCCCTTGGTTACTCTTTCATTGACAGACTCAGGAAAGGAGCGGCCACCATAAATGGCTGAACAAACTTCATCCTGACAGGGCTGTGAGATCAAGCCCTTAAGCCAAGATATCACAGAAGTCTTGGCAAACAAATCAGGTATGTTTGGTCTCAGAAACAATCCTCTTCTGCAACGGATAGGGAATTTCCTCCTTGCAGCACTGTTGATTGCAACAGGGGTTTCTTGGGATTCTCTCAGTTACACCAGAGATGCAAAGGCAGCAAAGAGGGTGCCTTTCACCATGTCCCAGCTCTGGGCTGTGCTTTCTTCAAGCCCCCTGTACATTAAATTTCACAAAGCCATGTGCATTGAGCTACACATATCCAAGGACCAAGAGACAATTGAGGCTCACCAAAAAAAGAATTTAAACAAAAGCAGAATATGTGCTCAGGAATGTTCCTGAGGAAAAGTTTCTCTCTTATTCTTAAAAGGATACATAACCCTGAACTGTCACAGTTTGCATAGTGCTGTGTAGATGCTTTTAATGAGTATTGAAGCCAGAAGGCTTTCCTATTATATTTGCGTAGTTGGCATTACCTTTCTATGGTTCTAGGTGAAGTGGTAGTACAATACCCACAATTCCTTAAACTCCCTTACCCTCTGCAGCTTCAGCTATAGTAGCTGACAATGTAATACTCATTCAGCAGCTGATTATAATTAAAAATATCAGAATAATTAAAGTCCTCAGCTTGACAAGCAGAGCCATAACTTTGCCTTCAGACATTCCTCTCTAATTAGTTAATTAATCCTAATGCAAATTATAAGCAATAATTAGTCAGCCAAGCTTGACATAAAAGTCTGCTGACTTGCAGCTAAAAGGCTTTTCTGGTTGTTGGTTTGTAGCTTCTTAAGGTGTCTTTTGTCCACCCATAGTTTCTGTGTCTCCGGTCCTGTTAACTTGCTGCTGATATATAGATATGTAAATTAGTTTGCAGAGTGAGAAAATTCAGCTATAAAAACTTGCACTACCATAGGCACTATTTTGTTTGCTTTATAAACTGGTTAGTCACAATATGCGTAGAATATAAATAAAACATTACATATATACATTCTAATACAACATAAATATATGGTTTGATACAAATACACTAATTTAAGAACTTTCACATTCACATTCACATAGCAGAATATATCTCCTGTAGACAGTCTGAGATGTTCTGGACAATGACATAATGTAAAACCCAATGTGATTCTAAGATTAAGCTAGATTCTGATCTCCCATATCATAAATGAAATCAAATTCTTTTGTACCGGGACAACTGGTATCTGATTCACGTTTTTCCATAGGTTTTTAACAGATCAGGACTCTGTTAAAGTGAGATAATTTGAATTATCGTCATATAAATCAAAAGTGTGAACATTGCATTTCACATGGCGATGCAGCTAATATTGGTTTGTTGCGTTCCACAAAGCCACAGCACTGACATATCACAGAAATACTCATGACTCACTTGGAACACTCATGGATGTTTATATGTTTGTTCTTTTAAAGCATGTTGTCTGAAAATGTGCCTATTTACATAAGAAAGTGAATCTACAGTGCCTAAAAAAAGTGGAAGCAAAAATGAGGGAATTATTCAGAATGCATAAATACTTTGTGGAGATAATCCTTTTTCTAGCAAAGTGATAGTAAGTACATTTTTTATACTATCCTATGCTTGCATTCATTCTAGTTTCTCATGTAGTTAAAGTAAGTGGGATCACAGGACCATAAGACACCTTCCCACCTACTGATATACGTCTGCTTTCCTGGTGACAGTTTAAGCATGTCAAATATTATGGCTATGAGAAATGAAACCCAGAAACATGTGTTTAACCTGCACTTTTCCAAGCCAATACAGTTACATTCCTTGTGATAACAATAAAGTGTTAAGAAGAGGAATAAAAATAAGCTGGAGTCCGGATAAAAACAGATTAACTTATCTGAATTCCCTTGAATTTCTAACGTTTTGATTAAATGTAGAGTTTTAAGGATCTTTAATTTCGCTCCAGCAAAACCATAAAGACCCATTCTTGTTTGTTAATCCTCTTGCTTTTCATTGCACCTGACTTTGTCTGAGCTATGGCAGCGAACATCCAAATAGACATCCTCTAGAGTTGGGGAGGGAAAGAGATTCATATTGTAGTCTGGCCAGAATCACCCCTGGGGATACCAATCTTTTTTTTCCAATGTCTACAGAGGAAAGATAAGGTGATGATAGCCCTGAATTAAGCCTCTCAGTTAAGTATCTAAAGTTGGATGAGAAAACCTGAGCCTTGCTGAACAGCTTGAGTGATCCAAAATGTGGGATGACATTATCTATAACACTACTGCCTGTCTATTCACCTGGTGAAAGGAATGAAATAGAAAGGGAGCTATTATTCAGTAAATCACACAATGGATGTCAAAAAAAACCCTCTTTCCAGGCAATTTCATCTTCAAATTTTCAGGCTGTACAGAAAAACCCAAATCCTTCAGGAACGAGCAGGTAAATTTTCATGCACTTTGAAAAGACTGGAAATCTGGCAGTGGCTAAATTAGGTTATCACAGACAATCGCATTCAGGTGGCAAATAGTGGGGAAACACTGCAAATCTCACAGAAGCAAAGTTTCTGTATGTACATGAAAGGAGAAAACATTTGTGTATGTGAAAAAATATCTCACAGAAATCATGATAGCTCCTGGGAGTTAGTGGTTCGTCTGGATTTGTACCAGCTTTTTGGGATCAGTTAGGATTTGAGGCTTGCACCTACGTCACTGAATTCTCTCCTTTGCTAAGATCATCTGAGTTCAGGAGAAGAAACAGGTCTTAAAATACAACTACAGACCTGTGACCTACTGGTTTTTGAAACCCTTGCTCCAGACTGTGCATTTCTTTTCTTAACTGGCTATTGCCTCTAATACCATGGTTAACCCCAATAAAATCTAGGTCCTGAGGTGTCTACTCTGTCAGTCACTCAAAAATCCCTATAGAGAAGGAATAAAAGAAAAAACTTCTTGAGGTCGCCAAGGAATGTAGACTGAAACATCAAGAATACAGATAAGAACTCTTCTTTTTACCTTTCCATTGGTAATATGGGGATACTGATGTTTGAAGCTTCAAATTCTTAGTAGTTAAGTACCTGGACGCAAACGGGAAGACATTCAGCCTGAGAATCATCAACTGACGAACAGCCACTCCAGTCTCTTCCCTTAATTCTCTCCTTTCAGCAGGCATCAGGAAATTTCAGAGATTAATGACAGGAATTTCTGACACTCAAGGGAACCTGAAGGTCAATAATCTGCGTTTAGCTATTACATTTATCTGTTCTGAAACTTAGCAAGGCTTCTTTCCCCCTCACCACCTCTGTATTGGCTTTCATTATGCAGCACTTCATACGTGTGAATTATTTTTCTACTAATGAGAAGTGCAGGGATTTTGGGTGCTAATGGAAAGTAGTAGGAAATTAATGAGAGATGGAAAACAACGGTAGATTTTTTTTTTTTCCCAGTATGCTTGTGTATGAATGGGAGTTACTCTGTTGTATCAAGGGGAGAATAGATTAAGCATTTTGGAATGTACAACCCAAGAGGGATAGTTAATCCTGTTTTTGACAATCACAAATGTAATACGTACAAATGAGGGGAAGCATTATGCATGATCTTCCTCATTTTACATACAGCACAATATGTTATTTTCCACCTCTTAATTCATGTCTTCATTAAGCAAAACTGCTCCAAGTCTAACTGGAACAGGCTGTAGATTTGTGAAAGAATTAAGATCTCAACAACGATACATTAAGTTTTCATTTTAAAATGTTTTAGGACATGAGCTTATTATTAGCAGAGAAAAATATGTAATAAAGAGATGTGGCACTGAGACTTAGTTTTCTTGGCTACAGTTGACGGACATGTGATGTCTGTGCAGGTCAGAATCACAGAAAGTCAGGTGTTGCAAGGGACCTTGAAAGATCATCTGGTCCAATCTCCCTGCCAGAGCAGGATCACCTACAGTAGGTCACACAGGAACATGTCCAGAAGAGTTTTGAATGTCTCCAGAGAAGGAGACTCCACAACCTCCCTGGGCAACCTGTGCCAGGGCTCTGTCACCCTCACAGTGAAAAAGGTTTTGCTGATGTTTTTGTGGAACCTCCTATGCTACAGTTGGTATCCATTGCCCCTTGTCCTGGCATTGGACATCAATGAGAAGAGCCTGGCTCCGTCCTCCTGACACTCCCCCTTGACATATTTACAAACATTAATGAGGTCACCCCTCAGCCTCCTTCAAGCTTAGGAGACCCAGCTCTTTCAGCCTTTCCTCATCAGGGAGATGTTCCACTCCCTTCATCATCTCTGTGGCTCTGTCCTTCTCGAACTGAGGGGCCCAGAACTCGACACAATATTCCAGATGTGGCCTCACCAGGGCAGAGTAGAGGGGCAGGAGGACCTGTCTCAGCCTACTAGCTATCCTCCTTCTAACACACCCCAGGATGCCATTGGCCTTCTTGCCCACGAGGGCACATTGCTGGCTCATGGCCATCCTGTTGTCCACCAGAACCCCCAGGTCCCTTTCCCCTGCGCTGCTCTCCAGCAGGGCAGTCCCCAACCTGTGCTGGCACATGGTGTTATTCTCTCCCAGGTGCAAAACTCTACACTTGCCCTTGTTGAACTTCATCAGATTTCTCCTCACCCAACTCTCCAGCCTGTCCAGGTCTCTCTGGATGGCAACACAGCCTGCTGGTGTGTCAACCACTCCTGCCAGTTTTCTTGTCAGCAAACTTGCTGAGAGTGCTCTCTAATCCCTCATACAGGTCATTGATGAATATATTGAATAGTCCTGGCCCCAGTACTGACCCCTGAGGGACTCCGCTAGATACAGGCCTCCAGCTAGACTCTACCATTGACCACAACTCTCTGAATTCTTCCCTTTAACCAGTTCACAATCCACCTCACTATCCAATCATCCAGACCACACTTCCCCTCTTTAGCTATGAGGATGCTGTGGGAGACGGTGTCAAATGCCTTACTGAAATCCAGATAAACCATGCCCATTGCACTGCCATCACCAGCTGTAGCTACCCATGTCTTGACCAGTCAGTGTAGGCATCTGCTCTCTTTCAGGAAATCGGCAGTTCAGGAAGACCTTAAGCTTTTAAGACACGTATCAGGGTTAAAATCCTAGTGCGGTGTGGTTTGTCTCCCTCATCTTCCTATCCTTCTTGCTTGTACTGGCACTCCATATAATCCAGATTTTCCTCCTAAGAAGGCTGGACCCTACCCAGGACCATGGTCAATGACTCTCTTGTATGATACTTCTCAGGAACAACTCTAGCACTTCTCAGACTCTTTGATTTTCAGAGTCAAATGAAACACCTCAGTGTAATTTTTTAGTTGCTACCTCAGAGTGGCTCTAAATCTTTGTGGGAGATCAGTTTGCATCTTGGCCAAACCCGGCATGTTGTAACTAGTGCTGACTACTAGTGCTGACTCCACATTGTGGAAGATGCCTGTAGGCTCCAAAGAAGGAAAAACATAGAATTTCTTCATTTCTTCACTTAAGAGTATTGTGATTTTAACTGTTTGCCATTTAACAAGCAAATTAAGATTGTCGAAGTAAACATGTTCCTATATTAAAAACAACTACACTTGTTTCAGGTTAATTATTGTCAAGATCGGTACAAGATAAAGCAAGGTAGTTATTAAACATTAGCTGGATAGATGTTTAACAGTGGGGTTCTCCAAGAAAAAAAAATAGAAAAAAAAAAAATAGTGCCTTCATTTTCTTAATCACTAAATATTAAATGCATCCTTATAAGCCACTGACTAAACAGTTACACAAGTGCACTATTGATACTAAACACTGCAATAAACTTAAGATCAAATTTTATTCCTTCTCAGAAATAAACACAAGATTATTTTTTTTTTCAATGTGTAGCAGTAATAGCCAGTAAAATTTGACCTGATTTGAATTAGACATTGTTACTGGGATTCATCATGCTTATTTTAATTTTCTGTTAGTTCACATCTGGTCTAAGTCAGTTGTCAAGATTCCCTCTGCAGAGAGTTATTGGGATAAACTACTCTTTAAAGATGTTTGTTGAGTAACAAGGAAGTTGAATTCCTTACTGATTTCCAATAATTCTGTAGTGACTGTGCTATGCTAGGCAAGAAAACAGCCAAAATCAAGGAAACTGCTTTCAAAGGCTATAGGAAACCAATATGAGAATATGTGTTCTAGATAAAACAGCTTAAAAGTTAAGAGAAAGGAAAAAAATTCCTGTCAAAAGACTGTGATCAATGGACTTTTTTATGGTAACTAAATAAGGTCTTTGAGACCAGAAACACATGTTCCCTTGTGTTTAGAAACCCCTTATTAGCAGTATCTAGAAGTCAATAGAAAACCTCATAATTCTAGCAGGAATTGCAACAGATTTCTGGATGTTGTCAGTAAACTGGCAATACAGGTAAAAGATTTTATGTTCAATATTTATACTGAAATCCTTCAGTGATTTCAGTGACAGTTGTCTTCAAGACAGGAGCTGTGGTCTTGGAAAGACAAGGTAAAACCACAAGGCAACTTCCAAATTTTGGAGATTCTGATCTAGAAATTCCAGTGAGAAACTATATTAATAATTCATATTTTCACAGAGGTTCTTTATATCCTTTATGTTGTGCTGCAACAACATTCCATTCTCAAATAGACACACTGCTACACCCACGAGGATGGTGAGACACTGGAACAGATTGCTCAGAGAAGTGGTGAATGCCCCCTCTCTGGAAGTGTTCAAGGCCAGGTTAAATGGGGGTTTCAGGAATTAGATGTCCTCGCCCATGACAGAGGGTTGGATTAGTTGATCTTTAAAGATCCCTTCTAACTCAAACCATTCAATGATTCCATGAGTCATATTGAAAATTTCAACTTCTTACGAACTAGGTTCCAGTTTTCCTAAAGCTGAAATTAATATCATAAAATTGGAAAGTCTTTAAAGTATCACACTTTCTACAACTTCCATAGAATTCCAGGATTCCCTACTGTTTCATGGAAGATTTTGTGGTGTGAATCCAGCCAACAGGAAATGTTGGGACACCACTCTTAATTTGATCTCAACTAATCCCATCAACAAATTGAGTAAAGTGATCAGATGACTTTGATAGGTAACCTTTCTACAAAACAAAAAGGATAGACAAAGTATGTTTGAATGGAAGATAAATTCCTGTTATACAGTGATGTGCCAGACTGTACAGTGTCTGCCTGAGAACAGCTGGGTTTCATGAGAAGAAATTCACCTTTCTGGAATGTACACCAGCCCACCATTTTCATCCCTTATGCTAAAGAAAGTGGTTGAGTTAGTTATTGGGCTAAATAGTATGTCAAGACCTAGCCTGGAGATCTGCATTCCTATAAGAGCAAACCTGAAAGTATTGCAAAAGAGTGTTGTTTCATAACGTCAGTGGCGGTTGAGGTGATGGGGAGATATTGCATTCCTTTACAGTTCTTTTCCTGTGGAGTACAGACGTTTCATGCCCAAATACCTCAATCATACGTAAGCTTTGTTTGTCAGAACCCACCTGTAAAAAAGAAAAGAAAATACTATTCCTTGAGATTTTATAATCAGGGTATAAAGCACTGTTGCCTAGATCAGTTTTTGTCTAACTTTAGAGATCTTCAGAAAAAAAAAAGCCATTCATATTGGTGCTGAGTGTCCAACCTTTCTTTATGTTAAATAAAGCTGTCACGTGGGGTTGCTCCCATGGGAAACAGTCCTTGACAAGCTTCTTCTGTGTGGGTCCTTCTCACAGACTACAGTTCTTCAGGAACTACTCCAGTGTGTGTGTCCTTTTCCATGGCACACAGTCCTTCAGAAGTAGACTGCTTCATTGCCCCATGGGCCACAGTTCCTTCAAGAAAACCTGCTCCTCCATGGACTCCTCTCCATGGGCTGCAGCTTCCTTCAGGGCACATTCAACTGCTGCAACATTAGGTTCTCCATGGGCTGCAGGTGAATATTTGCTCCATCATGGTTCTCCACAGGCTGCAGACAATCTCCTTCACGAAGGTCTCCACCACAGGCTACAGGGAAATCTCTGCTCCAGCACCTAGAGAACCTTCTCCCCTTCCTTCTTCACTGATCTTCATGTCTACAGGGTTGCTTCTCACATATTTCTCAGTCCTCTCACAGCTGCTGCACAACATTGTTTCCCCCTTTCTTAAAAAGTTTATTGCAGAAGCTCCACCAGCATCACTGATGAACTCAGGTCTGTTTTGGACTTGGCTGAAAATGTTTCTGTCTGACATAGGGATAGCTCCTGGAGTCTTCTCACAGAGGCCACCTCTGAAGCCTGCCCACTCCCATCCCTCTTTTTAAACCTTGTTACATAAAATCAATACATCTGCTAAAATGAAGCATATAGTCCTGCAAAATCATTTAGTCTTCCTCTGTAGATCATTCAAAGTCCAGTCACAGACCTGTCAAAAAATCCCAGAAAACTGATTTAGGCTCACTTGGGTGTTTGCCAGTTAGGTGAGATGAATCTCGCTTCGGTGGTCAAAACTAAAAGACTATTTACCGACATCGTATTGATACTGCAGTGGTCAACTTATCCTGAAAAGGCACAGTTAGTAATTATTTCTTGTTATAATTGTTACTTTCTCTAGGAGGAACTAACCCAATAGGTTCCATATCATGGCTAAGATTTTTATAACCATGTAAGAAACCTTGGAACAAATTTAATTTGAGTATCTGCTTTCTCTGTACGGCTCTGGAAAGAATAGTTTCTATTTTTAAACTGAAATTGGAACCTGCAAGTAACCAGTTTCCTATGCTACATTAATATACTTAATCAGATACACTTGTTTCTCCTAGCACAAATATTGTAATTATTCAGATGGATGGTGAGACCTAGGAAGGAAATAGGGGTTTAATTTTGACTGAAAGTGATAAAATAAGGGTATAATTCTTATGAAAGGGAGATTGACTCACATGGAGAAAAAATATTTAGTAACCTTGAAGCCTATATATAAACCTAGAACAAACTTTTGTCAAATTACAAGTTTTTAAAAATAGAAATACAGAATATCTCATCTCAGAAAAGACTGAAATGGAGTATGTTGAGTTTATTAGGACATTCCATTCTTTCTTTGTGTATTTTGGGTAGACTAGAATGAATTGAAATCAGTGTTTTCACCACACATTCTATGCTCAACAACTCAGCATTTTCAGAAGGAAAAAATGTTTGTGCTGGAAATTTTCCAGACAGCTCTCTTGATTTTTTTTTAAGCTGATTCTCTCATTCCTTAGGCTTCTGGACAGCACCTCTCAGCATGGTGTCATGATCCAAAATATTCATGAAACACCCTCCAATTCCAAACAATGTAACTCAGAGAATTTCCTAACTCAGCATTTTGCCTGTGCTCACACTCTGTAAACCTGTTGCTTGTTCCTTTTTTTTTTCTTTTCAAATAGTTTCTTTGCTCCCACTAAGTGGGAAAAGCCGCACAGTGGTTTGGGAACCTGCAAGTGTTGCAGTGTACCTGCACTTTCAACCCTATTTGCTGACACAAGCCCATGGCACAGGCAGGAGCGTAAGTCTAAGGAGTGTAGGATGCCGTGAGCTTCCCTGATGTGTCATAATTAAACACCTGCGCTAAATAGCTCTTTCCTCAGCCACCGTGAAAATCTGTGCAGTGCTCAACAGTCTGGAACATTTTCTATCTCTCACTTGGGCAGGTGGTCTCACATTTGAACTCTGTGATTCAAATAACACCAAAGACAGAGATTTGATTTCAAGACCTCTTAAGGGCCTCTCTTTTGCCTTATTGCTGCTGTTGTTTTTAATAATCCTGAACTTTCTTATTTAACATTCCTGAAGCATCTTTATATTCCATGTATTTACAGTCATACCCACAGTTGGCAAAGCTATACAAATGGCTATATGGATTAAAAGCCTAGAAAATTGATATACTACAAAATGAGTTCTTGTTAGCAAAGGGAAATGATTTAAATAAATGTATCTGTGGGAAAAGAGGCTAATCACAGAATTTCCTGTAGTCTTAGAGCGTGTCTCTAGAGTCTTTTTGTAAACATGTAGTTCTTTAAGACCTCATAACCCTCAACTGGGAACAAAGGCTATGTCTGTACCAACAAAAAATCAAAGTTAGAGTATGTTCTCAATCTCCATCCCTCAATTATCCAGAATATGCAATTGTTTGCATGTTCCTTACACAGCTTTGCCTTGCACTGGTTAACACCTCCTAGACTCTGCCTGGGCACGGTCCAGGGGATTTACACGTGCTGTTGACTGCTCCCAAGAGGCAGTTTGGACACTGTCATCCTGCCTAGAGGGAAAGAGAATTTAGGCATGTGTCTACAAGCCAGGCCCTTCCCCTTACCTGCAGGATGGTCCTGACCTCTAACTCATCCATGACGTGTTTTATTTAGCCATATGCACTTAACCAAAAGTTCAAACCCAAATAGTGTTAATGGGCTTGAACTTGACTCCTTCTGCTGAGGTGTACCTCATACATCTAGGTGATCATGAAATGATTCAGAATGGCTTAAAGCAGAAGGCAGCAGTGAGTCAGGTCACATGGCACAGCAAAGGAGTGTGACCATCACTTCTGCTACAGCATGAGACATGGGTCATGGGAGGTTCCTCTGGCCTGAGTGCTAAGGTGGGAGACAAAGAGAAAGCTAGAGAACCACCACTGCATTCTTCATGAAGCGTCAATTTCTAAGGCTACTAACCCAGCATTTAGCCCAGTTAACCTCTTCATTCTTGGAGACACAACCATAATAATGGGCAAAAGAGCTGTTAACTTGTATAGAATCACAGAACAGAATCTTTTAGGTTGGAAAAGACCATTGAGATCATTGAGTCCTTTAAGCTAACAATATCAAGACCACCACCATGTCACTGTCTCTTAAAACTCCTTCAGCTATCTCCATGCTCAGCCAAGTATCCCATGTTTAAAGAAATCAAAACCTGTGTTTTGTATCATTCTGGAGATATCTCTAGAGAGATCTTCAGACCTTTTCTACAAAGACCAGTCAAGGGAAATTTTTGCCTAAAAGCAGTGTGGAATCGAAGTTTATGTGAGGTATGTTATTAGCTTTGAGTTTATTCTCAATTCAGTCACAAGAAATATCCATTTTCCTGAAGAAGCAGCAGTTGTCATATTTTGCTGCTATAGTGTGTGTAATATCAATCTCATGTTTATTTATGCATGTAAAGATTTTATTATTTACATTTAAATATTTATAACATTTCTGCATAAGCAGCCAAAAAAAGTTCATCTCTGCCCTTTAGGAACTAAGCAATTTTATTTTACTAGGTAGACTTTTTTCTATATAAATAATTGACACATTGATTTCTCCCTCTGTCTTTATGCTATTTATATTATTTCTTAAATGCAAGATGGTTATAGAGCTAACAGACTGACTGGTCTGTTTTTATTGCCTATCAAATCCAAACAGACTAATATATCACATGAAGGATCGGGAAAAAGGAGTGGTGATAAACCACTAAAAAATAGGAATGAATTCATTAGAATTCAGATATGTAAGCCTATGCTAATTATATTGCTACATTGGAAAAGTATTTGTTTCTTCCTAGAAATATCTTTCTTTCTTTCTTTCTTTCTTTCTTTCTTTCTTTCTTTCTTTCTTTCTTCCTTCCTTCCTTCCTTCCTTCCTTCCTTCTTTCCTTCCTTCCTTCCTTCCTTCCTTCCTTCCTTCCTTCCTTCCTTCTTCCTTCCTTCCTTCCTTCCTTCCTTCCTTCCTTCCTTCCTTCCTTCCTTCCTTCCTTCCTTCCTTCCTTCCTTCCTTCCTTCCTTCCTTCCTTCCTTCCTTTCTTTCTTTCTTTCTTTCTTTCTTTCTTTCTTTCTTTCTTTCTTTCTTTCTTTCTTTCTTTCTTTCTTTCTTTCCTTCCTTTCTTTCTTTCTTTCTCTCTTTCTTTCTCTCTTTCTTTCTTTCTTTCTCTCTGTCTCTCTCTCTTTCTTTCTTTCTCTTTCTTTCTCTCTTTCTCTCTTTCTTTCTCTCTTTGTCTTTCCCTTCCTTCCTTCCTTCCTTCCTTCCTTCCTTCCTTCCTTCCTTCCTTCCTTCCTTCCTTCCTTCCCTTCTTTCCTTCTCTCTGTAACACTATATAAAAAACAAGGTGTTTTAACAGGACTCCATGAGGCCTTGATGGTTATATGGGAGGCTGTACTCAGAATAGGATTTCCACTGTCAAGTAGCTCAACCCAGTTCTGTCTGCTTCTGAGGGTGAAAAGAGCATCTTTTTCATTCTGTCTTTCCTTTTTCACTAACTACTCCGGACAAGTTAACATTGGCTTTAAAATTTTGTCTTCGTGAGTGCTGCTGAAAAAAAAAAAAACAACTCACTTCTGTCATAACAATGAGAGAAGCAAAATCAGTATCCACTGACATTTTAAAAAATAGAAACAGAAAGGGAAAGCAGTGCACAATTTGTGGAAGAATAATAGAGCAGGTGAAATTTCTCCCTCGTTTAATACAATGCTAACACAATGATTCAATGACCAGTGGAGTTAACCTCTTCTTTACTTTTAACTTTCACTTAAGTCAGTATAATCCCAGTCAAGGAGAGGGTGCATCGATCTTGAAGAGTTCAATTCTGCCACCAAGCAGAGCCTGCCAAATGGCATCACAGGTATGTCAGGCATCTTTGCTAGTTGCTCCCTTGTGCAAGACTGTGGTCAGAAAAAAATGGGAAGGAAAAATCTCTTGTCTCCATCAATTCTTTTTGCAATCCAAGCAGTCAAAATAATTGAACAAAAAAGCAGGATAACCAAGTGGCTTATCCAAGGTGTCAGGTAAATTGCAAAGCCAAGTGGAAATTCCAGGCTCTGAGCTCTAAATCAATTAGTTGTTCTCAAGTCCATCCTGTTCCATTAAGCCACTGTTAAACAAAAGACAAACAGAGAGCTCTTTATTTTGGTCTTTGTTCATAGTTTATCTTCCTTTGGCTGCTTCTCATACCTTTTTCCTATTGTGTATCTTTCCCACGTGGAAGTAAATGATGAGATTCTCTGGCCTTGCTTCAGAGCTAGGAACACAGACCTTAAAATCACACCCAATATGTCACATAATCTACACCATAAATTTCCTTTACAGGTGTTTTTGAAACCAGTGCCTATCAGTAGGTTTCCATTATTTCTCCTGGATCTATTAAAAACATTTCACACTTTTTCAGTTTGCTCTTTCAATTTTTAAGGTTTCATTGTTTCCTTACAGGTTTGGGGATGAATATTCTTCAGTTGTTTAGTTTCAAAACCAGGAAATTATATGGAATTTCAAAAACTGCTCCAATGTGAACATTGTCAGCCTTGCAACCTGCTTAAGTAACCCAAGGGGGAAAGGACCAGAGGAAAAGAAAGGGAAAAGGCATAGCTAATATTCAAACGGTGACACAGAAAAGCTATATTGCAAAAGCTTTATTGAGGTTGAAAACCAGACGTGAGAGATGGATCACTTCTCGCAAAATGTGTGTATTTCCATTGTTTTTCCCTAGTCAGTGCTGACCCTGACACAAAAAAAGAAAGAGATTTGAAACTTATGTCTGAAACTTTATTTTGAAATTCAGTGTAAGCTACGTCCATTATTATTTGGATTCATTTCACAGACTCTAAGCACCTGGAAGTTAGTTACCTACACCTAAAGTAGTCAGACTAGGCTCCTTTTAAAATCAGTGGAGAGCAAGAGATGTTTTCTGAGAGCAGTTCCTCTCCTCCTAGGTTCTAAAAGATGAGAAAAGAATGACTTCGGAGACATGTATTTTTTCTCCATTCACTACCAAAGGAAGTTACTGCATCACCCAGGTCTGGACTCAGGTGATTAGCTTACAGTTCTGAGATGGCAGGTGAGATAAATCTTATTTTCTGTGACTTGTATGTATTATAAGTATTGCAAAAAATGAGGGAAGAGTTTCTCCTGAATGCGGTAGAAACCAGATTTTTAAAGACTATAGATAGTTCCCATTGTTTTCATTTTTAGATTTTAGTGTAGATGATTTACAAGGTTTTTGATACTGCATTTTCAGGCTTTTCCTTTTATTTCAGACCCTAGCATGAGACTGAAATATATGAACTAACTAGACCATAAACTCCCACAAAAAACTCAGAGCAATAGATGCATAGCTAATGATTGTTGTCATCATCAGTAGGTCTCTCTCTGCTAGAATAAATTTCACTCAGGAAAATAAATATTTGATGGGGGTTGAGACATTGATTCAAGATTTCAGCAGAAAAAAATAGTACCCAGAGAAGCTTGGGAATTTCAGAAGAAGATGTGGACAGATTATTTAAGGAATTTAAATGGTCTAACCCCACTGAAAGTACTAAAAGTTAGGTGCTTTCTTAAAAACAAAACAAAAACCCGAAACAGAACTATACTGTACATTTTCACATTTAATTTTGTATATGCAGCTCATGTTAACATCGATAGTGCTGTTCACGCCAAAGAAATGTCATGACTAGTAGGATCACTTGCAAGAACTGTGAGACTGATGCTTTAAGAGACTTGCGTGAAGATCATGGAACCTGCTTCTGAAAAGAAAAGAGAAATATTCATTAGTTAAGAAACAGGTTGGCTTCTTTTTCATCTGTTTCATCTCTTACCACTGCTCTGCTACTGCTTTTGGTCTATATAATCAGCTAATGAGATTTCCACTTCTTCAGGCAATGAGGCAAGTTATGCTTGAAGAAAAGTTGTGCCTAGATTCCTCGCAATGCATTCATATACTATTAAGAAATATTTTACAGAGCAGCGCATTTAAACAAATATTAAATTCACACAATTGTTAATCAGTGTGCCATCTGGAAAGATTTGAAAGTTTAGACTCTTAATTGCCTGAATCTCATAAATGTTCAAAATTGTTGCATACTACAGGCTATATTGCATTTAGGACTTTTTTACTGTATAAATACATGTAATTAAAACGTGAGATAGGAACGCTTTCCAGCAGCTGTTGTGAGAGCTGTAACCATCTCCCCTATTAATCTTCAGGGATTTGAAAGATGTGTTGCTGAGCACCAGGGTCAACGACATGCCGTTACATTTGAATCCCACCATTTGACAAAGCATTGCATTCTGTTTCTGAATTCTTTCATGTGACTGACAGCTACATCCATTTCTTCCCGAGGCCACTTTTTAAATTCCTTTGTACTTGTAGAAGCAAGTTTGCTGGCTCAAGAATTTTGTCTTAACTCTGCCTCTAAGACTTGTCAATGGCAAATTAGGACAAGAAATTCTAATTTATGTTTCAAAGGTACCTATGGTAGCAAGAGAAACTATTTTTATTTACATTTTTTTCCTCAAAAGTGTCAAATCAAAGACTCTATAATTACTATATATTTTCAGGAGATGTCATATTGTATTGACTTCAGGGGGCAAGTGGTAGATAGGGTTAAGCTGAGTAAAGTCAATGAAATGCACAAAGGATTTCTTTTCATGGCAAATGTTACTTAGAGAATTAACTATCTCAGTAAGAAAACAGAAATATTTAGGTTATAAGCTGCTCTAGCCCAAGATGCTTGACCACAGAGACAGAAGACAGTTCTGGGGTAGGGCAACTTCTTCATATCCATAGGTCAGTGGAAGAGTGTTTCTTGTCACATGCCCTTAATGGTTTTGACCAAGCTAGTGAAAATGTTTTCAATGAAGGTGCATCTACTGGTTTTCAACAGACATGTTCAACAATGTGACACTAACAGGCAGCTTTAGTAGCAGCACTGTCTTTGTTTTCTCATTAAATCCTCTATGTCTCTTTCCTGTATTTTCTTATTCTTCACCGTAAGTCACTGATGCTCCTTCCTTAAAAACACCAGAGGTGATCAGCATTGACTGTATCTGATAGTTCTCTATCTACAGCTATCAACCACCAGCACCTCTTAAAGCAAGTCCAGCAGCAGCAGACTCCTTTGTGTTTTTTCCAGATACCAAAATATGTTATTAAAGTGTTTTGTGGTACTGTTTATAAATATTAAATAACTGTGATTATTTGATTATTACCCTAGGGAAAACATGCCCTTGTGAAGAGAAGGGAGTGATTCATGTGATTTTGAGACAGATGACCCATGCTGGTGTACTTGGAGGTGCTGATGAACAAGTTGATAGCTGGTGGGAGTGATTCTCTCTCCAAAATGTCAAGTAAGGATTTTTTTTGTTTGTTTAGGGCTGCCAGATATTCAAGAAACAAGTTAATGACTGCACGTTCTCACCCTTAATACTGTTTCTCAGAGGATCTCCATCAGAGCAAAGGAAAAGCGTGTTTGAGAGCAGAAACCCTAAATGTTGGGGAGGTACATGACTGGCAAAATATTACTGTTTTATGAGAAAGGTATAATTTGCCCTCTTCCTTTTAGATAAGAATTAGCATGTAATGAACCAAATTTTTTTTTTTTTTTTCACAACTGATATTCCTGGCCCAAAAAAACAAACTGGAAGAGCTAATATTTGTCTTGCTGCCTACATTCTATTTCTAAAATGCTGTTCTCTCTGGTACTTTTCACTGGTGGACCTCTAAGGGACAAGACACCTCCACTAAATAACTTTCTGCCCAACAGGTACATGGAAAACAAAGTTAAATGGGACAATGGTGGACTTGCAAAATGAACTGTTTGTACTGCCTTTTCAGCCTGACAACACTGATGAAACTCCTTCTCTTAATCCCTTTTCTGCCCTCCTGCAGGTGTGAGGGATAGAGCAATGACCTCTTTTTCAAGAAAAAAGAAAACAAATACTGCTTTCCCAGGTTATGACCTCACAGAACAACTGTAAACTGAGAGATTCAGCATTTTTTTCTTTATTATCACAATCATTTGTGACCTCAGAGGAGGTCTGAGTGGTTCTTCTTCTTTTTTTCTTTTTTCTTAAGCTTATCTGCTCTTGAAGGAGCAAGTATTTTCTTGAGAAGAGGAAAATTGAAATATCGGAGGGCACCTGTAGCAGTTCTTATCCAGACATTATTGGAAACATGCAGAAGAGGGAAAAATGGAGCTTTAAATCAGTATTTTTGTAACACAGCTGACGGAGCATAATGCAAGTAGGGCTTCCATACCTTTGGGTTATGAAATGAGAGACACAAGGCCTGAGTTATTAGTGTTAAAGAGAAAGAAAAGTGCTGGTTTAGCAGAAAGAAAAAATTCCCACCAGTTGACTCACGCAGTCTTTGTGTGAGTGCAGAACGAGATCCACAAATACAGGATAAAGAAGCAGATCTATTTAAATAGCTAGAAAGAGGGGCTGCCATCCTTTAGACACGGATATATCAGTTATAATTTGGTACAACTCTGGAATTCAAGGGTCCCAAATTTCAAGATATCAACCTAAGATCTGATTTATTTGTGTTGGTTTTTTTTTTTTTATTAAGGAGCTGATTTTGTCCTTTCTTTCCTGATTTTAGTAATATTTGTCTGTCCCAAATTCAAGGTCTGACCTTGGGTTTTGCTGCTCTAGCATTTGAAATAAAATATGATTTCTTCTCCCTCATCTTGGTTTTGAGCTCAAACGCGTTTATTTTTACCAATGTCTTCTGCTGTTTTCCTATGTGATGCTGGGCAAAACATTTCACATTTTTTTCACTATTGTCCTATTTCTTACAAATCTAAAATAACACTATTAATTTTTTTGATTCATTTCAACTTTTAGCCCTTTTGTCCATTTACCTCTGTAAGACAAATGAAGACTAATAAGTCTACTAAAATGTTCTGAAAAAGGAAGAAATAGAACAAATTAAAGAGGCATGAAAGAAAAAAAATGTCATAAAATCAGTTATTCTGTATGCAGTGGGACAAGTGAAGCAAAGTTAGCAATTGGTTTGTGTTTCTAACTGGTTCTTCTTATGTCCAACAAAGAAGAAGCTCTAATTCAGACATGCAAAATTTTGGGCATCTGTTTGTTCTCTTGATTAGCTGGTATTGATAATGACTGATGCTACATCGAGCCTACTGTATAGGGGGGATATGTCTTCACTTTGTCTGGCTTTTTAGTTTCATACAACTCAAAGGCAGTAAAGTCCTTGCAATCTGCACTCCATCTGTCAGTTTTGGCTGAAATTGGTCAACTGATGTTTTGCACTGCTACCGCTTCTCTCCAGTTCCACCACATTCCTCCTGCAACATGCTTCTTTGACACACGCACTCAGCAGTATGGTATGCAGAAAAGATAGCAAGGCAAGACTTTAAAAAGCCCTCTTCATTCTTCGTAATAAATCCACACCTGGATAGCAACATCTCTGTGCCCCAGATGAGAACACAGTTTGTTCTAGGCTGAGGGAAAACCTGTGGAGGATTTGAACTGCCTGAAAAGGGTGTATTTTGTCAACAGGGATGCAAAGCAAATGGTGGGAGAACAAATACAGGTAGAAAGGGGAAAATGAGTTCTTAGAGTCGTACAAGAAGAGAGCTGTAAAGACAGAAAGGATATTTAGGTTCCTTGTGTAACACTAATTCCCAATCTTGGACTTCAGAGCCTCACACCGTCACGGAAGTACATTATCTCTGAGAAAGCCTCAGTCTTCTTTCTTGTTAAGTCCAGCATGCCAAACTCAGAATTTTCTGATGGTCTTTCTTTCAAGTCCTGAAAGGTTTTTTTCTCCTCACAATGCAATTCTAGTACTACGGACTATTTGGACTGGATTATGAAACTCATAGAATGCATTGGGTTGGAAGGGACTTTTAAAGGTCATCTAGTCCAACTCCACTGCAGTGAGCAGGGACATCTTTAACTAGATCAGGTTTCTCAGAGCCCTGTCCAATCTGACCTTGCATGTTTCCAAGGAATTCTAGTGTTATAAATAGGATAACTTTAGAGTCAAGAATTATAGAACCATAGCATGGTTTGGGTTGGAAGGCACCTTTAAAGACCAACTAGTGATAAGCAGAGGTATCTTTCATTAGATCAGGTTGCTCAAAGCCCCATCTAACCTGACTTTGAACACTTCTAATAACAGGGCATCTGCCACATTTCTGGGAAACCTGTTTCAGTGTCTTGCCACCCTCTGTAAAAAAGTTTTTCCTTATGTCCAGTCAAAATCTACTTTCTGTTCAAAAGCGTTGGTCGGTCCTTGTCCTGCCACTTCAAGTACTGATAAAAAGTATCTCTTAATCTTTCTTATAAACCCCCTTTAAGTATTGAAAGGCCAAGGTCTTCCCAGACCCTTCTTAAGGCCAAACAATAATAGAATCATCTCACAGCCTGTCTTCATAGCAGTGGTGTTCCAGCCCTTTGACTATTTTCACATCACTCTTCTGGACCTTCTCTAGGGGGTCCCTGCATTTCTTGTACTGGGGACCCTGGCACTGGATGCAGTACTGCAGGTTGGGGTCTCATGGTGAGTGAAACACCAGAAGATACCTCTGCATTGCAAAGTGGTAACTCTGGTTCTGCTTCCATTCAGGCATCAAGTAGTTTCAAATTTTTCGAAACAAAGACTTTGTTGTTAGCATATCCCATCCAAGGGAAAGTAAGTGGCTTCTGAGACATCCAAAAAAAAAGAACTTCAGGCCACAAGAGCCTTTGGGATACCTGATATATATGTTAATGACAACAACGGCATCTACCACACCCAGTAGGAAAAGTGTGGACAAAATATTTAAGTGCCACTGATGTCTTAGATCGAGGATGGTGCAGTTCATGTTTCAAAGACTTTGCAGGCATGATTTTCTACGATTTCTAGGAACGATGGTCCATTGTGTTTCTCACCAGAACAGGGTAGTGATGCTGCACTGGGGAATTTCTGTGCTAGTAACATGTATAGATAACAAAGAGATCAGAAGATAGGCACACACAGGTATGATATGGAGATAGACCTATAGTTCTTGTTTAAATTTTACAAGCTTGATGTCGGTTGGCCTGATCTTCAGGATTTACTCTCTTGCTTCTTACCACTTCCCTTAGCATTTTTCTTTTAAAAGAAAAGAAGTACGTTAACTATCAACGTCCTTCCCCTACAACTTTCTCTCACACAACCTCCAGGATTTCTGGATTAAAGCAACATAAAAACAAGAGAAATCTTTCCTTTTTAACAAACAGGCTGAAGAAAGGGTTAAGGATATTTTCTGCACCTGGAATTCTTTTTCAACAGTAGCAGAGATGAGCAGTCGGACAACAGTCTTTGATCTTTCCATGCTGTGTCACAGCTTGCGCACAGAAGTATTTCGTGTGAGGTTTGGGAGAGTCTGCCATTTGACTATGAAAGGTGTGGAATGCTATGATAAAGAATATTAAGGAAAGACACGCTCTGAGGCCTTGTTTTCTCAGACAAGGCTGTCAACATCCCTATTCCTTCTATATTACAATCTCAGCTGGACAGTGACACTGCTGGGGGCAGTCCTTCTTGCAAAGTCCATCTTGCAAGGTCCTTCCTGCCTAAGGTGTAGATGGACACAGAGGTAGAATTACTTTTCACAGTATCATCAAGACAGTCCCTTGTAGATCTGAATCTCACCCCTGATATAGGAATTGAGAAATGAATTTATCCTGCATGACTTAAGGTACCTGAGCTACTGAAAGGCTACTATGTAGTCAGGAAAGAAAGAGAGAAAGGTATTTCAGGAGAATCATCCAAACGACCTAAGGCATCCCATGAACAGGCATCTCTTGAGTGGTGTTGGTTATAGACGCAGCCTCTGTTGTCACAGAGATCTTAAGCACTTCAGGTTGGGTGGGATGAATACAGGTCTGTGGAACCAGACTATGATCTAGAAAACAACCAGGTCAGTAACACCCTGCAAAGGAAGAAGTCAATTCAGAGTACACCAAGTTAAATCTGAACTCCCGATTTCAGCATGTTTTCCATAAAATTACATGGTTTCACCTGAACAACATTTTTGGAGTATTTCTGCTCATTCTTGCAAATAAGGTAGTTGATCTGAGTTTCTTTTAAGACAACAATATAAGTATAAATTATATCTGTCAAACACAGTTTACTAAGATGCAGAGACATGTTATATGCAAGCATTTTTTTGATACACGTGAAGGGAACATTTTTCTTCACAACAGTTTTCTTCAAGGTTTCCTTCAGACTGTATTGGGTAAACAAGGCCCTAGCAAAGCAAGATATTACAGCTGAAACTGAATGCAATATTTCCATCTTCACTACCACTACACAGAATCTGTAGGAGGTAGAGCTGAACACGATTACATAAGTTCCTCTTTAATAGGAGATCAAGATGCAAGATCAACCATATCTAAACCCTTTTGACAACCACTTGCCTACCCTGCTCCCAAAAACCTCCAGTGGTGGATATTTCATCACCTGTTTATCAGGAAATATAATCCAATACTTTCCTTCATATTCTCATAAAATCAAGATGTTCGTAATATGCCACATGAATATTTGGGAAAAACAAGCAAAGAAATAATAAAAAAAAAAAATTCCACTTAAATTAATCAGGATTAAGTTTTGTTATGCATTTCATTTGATATACTTGCACTGGAAAAACGTTATGATTACTTATTGAGTGGATAGCATGGAAGAAGCAAAACTCAGTTCTGACACAACAGGGCAAGGACAGTCTTTTATAACAAAAAAATTAGCCCAACATTTAAATGTAACGTACTGGATTCTTCACAGATTAGAAACAAGCACAAAGGACCTCTAGAAAAAAAAAAAAAAATGTGTGACTCTCTCCTTCCTTCCCTGCAGAGCTGAAGGATAATGGATTGTAAAGATTTTGGCATGTTTAGGACTATTTCAGGACTCAATTGTGCTTTCTAAGACTTTGTACAGAGGAGGAAATTGACATACAGAAGAGAGAAGAGATTTTTATGTAGCTAGATGCTTTTCTTCATACGTAATAAATAGTAAGAAGTAAAACAAGAATTTGGAGAGCTGGAGTAAATCCATGGAGGCAGAGAAGAGGAAAGGTTTACAGGGCAGGGCAGAAAGTGGTGATACATGTTTGAGCAGTGATATAGCTTTTGATTTATTCTTTCAGCATTTAAACACCCCATTTTTATAAACATAAACATATGTGACCTGACATATAATTATGTAGATGCACAGTAAATGAAGTGTGGGCACAGATATCAGCATGTGTGTATGTGTATAAACACTTTCGTGACTTTATATTCGTATATATAAAAAATACCACCTCAATGTCTTTCTTTTTTTTTTTAAAAAAGAACATGTAATTTTCAAATATCAATGAAGTAAATTCTTTTGTTCTTTTGGGGGTTTTTATTGGAAATGTTTCACTTAAATGAATAGACTCCTGACAATATTTTTTTATTATTATTTGTAATTCCCTTTCAGACTTTGTGTAATTAATAAGTAATGGAATTCTCAGTATGTATTTGCATGGCGAGACCTGGATGGAGCTGTGATCTGGATGGAGCATAGATGTAGGGGATGGTTTAAAGACCTGTCTGGTTGTTCTCCTGTCACAGGGTCAGAAGTTTCTACAGCACAAGTGGACTCAGTTGCCCTCATCTTTTATTTTGGCCTCTCGTTGAAGGACAGGAACATCTTATCATTCTCTCCTCTAGATTTGAATGCTCCAAGTCTTGCCAAAGAAGTAGTTTTACCAGCAATAATCCTTACCATCAAGATACTTTGCCAGAGAATAATTAATATAGCCTGATTAAGCTTCCCAAATTCTCTTAATACAAATCAGATATCAAGGATGAAATTAAAGGATCACTCAGCCTTTCTACAGGCACTGATCTTGTTTCCATGATTAAGGAAATTACAGCAGCTTAAATAAATCCTGGCAATCATTTATTTTTGCTTTCCTTTCAGAGCTTTCACAGTTAATAAACACTTAACATTTTCAAAATTAATTGCAGCGGAATTTTCTGCACTATTTAGAGAGCCTTGAAAAAAGGAGTTGTCAAACAGACCCAATATGTCTCAGACTCGACAACCGTATGACTTAGCCTTGTGTTTTAGCCATACGGATGAGGAAGGCAACTGTGATTACTCCTCATGAAAGGGGAGGGGGGAAAGTGAGACAAGATTGCTAATGTCAGCCTGGCTTGTCAAGTGTAACCAAGACTGTGGAATTGCTGAGCTGTGTACCCAAGAGTGTGTCAAGGCTGGATAACTTCCATAAAATAGGACAGTCCATCACGTGGTGCTTACAGCCAGCTAAAGAGTATGTGTGCCTACAACAGATGTGCCGTGTTAAAGATAGTAGCCAATAATGGTCAGGTGCCAGAATAACAAGTTTGTGAGCAGATCCTCCCAGCAGGAGCCAATTTCAGTGAAACAAACTGGCAAAGCAGCTCGCTTGTCATGGATGCAAATGCCAGATTTGGCATCTGCAGGTTTGTGGCACAAAGCGGGGGGAGGGGGGAAGATCCAAGTTTCCGACACCAACTGGTGCCAGGGTTTCAAAGAAGATGTTTGGTCTGTGCAAAATGTTGACATGATTGCAAAAATCTCATTTGAAAAAAAAAGAAAAAAAAAAAGAAGATAACAACAGCAACAACAAACCAAAATCCCAGAATCTAAACTGCAGCCTGGTCATCTCCTTTGCATAGTTGTTAAGAAAATAAGTGTTCTGACTTCTTTGAAGTCATGACATCTTTGCATGCTTGTATGAAAACATTCATAGCCCAGACAATCCTGGAAAATGAACTGTTGTTAAAATGTGAGGGCCTAAACTGTGTATTAAGCAGTTCTTTATAGCCTTTTCACTCATTAAAGATAACTAGGATTTGTTCAAATAAACACAGAAACCCAGTGCTACCAAGTTTGTTTTTCATTATGGTTCTTCCATGCCAGTCTAAAAATTCCTTTAAGTGTCATGGTTTCCCAGAAGACATTGTAACAGAAAATGAGTGACAAATTTATGTTGAGATCTTTCCGTTTTATTGAATGCAGGTGTCCCTTGGGAAGAGAAGGCACAGTGTCATGTCTTCCAGAACTCAAGAAAACTGACAGAGGAGGAATTTTCAAGATTGTTTCCCCCCTCCATGGCTTTAAAATATCTGTGACAGCAAAATGTTTGTGTTTACAACTTCTTTTCTGTACAATCTACAAGTATGACTGGAGAAAACTTGCACCTTGCACCCAGATGGAGAATCTCTCCTGAAGACTGAGGGGATAACTAGTAGTTACCATCACTGAAGAGGTGTTCTACGAGGTTCAGTCACACTAGAGACAGATGGTTTGCTGTTTCACTTGGCCTTTTATTGATGGTAGGGCCAAATAGCCTGCAGAACAGGCTTGCTAATATTTCAGAAGGAATGCCAAAATAGCTGTTTTTCCATTGCCCGGAATCAGGAAAATCTGGTTTTCTCAGTGTCAAGAGAGTGAGTGGTGGCTTAATTTCCAGGACATCAGTTTACTAGTTACTCTGTTTTCAAAGGCAGCAGAGAGTGATAGCTTTTCCTACAATTCCAGTAGGTAGAAGTTGGCAATCACTCATCTGAGACTTCTCTAGGGAATCAGATTGACCAGGAGGAGTTGGTTCTCCCACACAGGGTATTCCAGTCATGTTTTGCCAGTTGTTATGTCCATCCTATAATTTGGATTTAAGCTGGTGAACAAAAAACACCCATAAGAAAATACTGTTAAAAATATAGGACGCATAGGAATTTGAACTTCAGATGAGAGAAGAAGGACAAAGGAGGGAGAACTCTTCTGGAGTGATACTGACTGCATTGATCTCTAACCAGATATCTTTGTGTATCAGCTGAAATACTGGACAGGGGAAAGCAGTTGCAGCAAAGTCATCCAGCATCCAGGATAAACAGACTGTGGCTACGAATTGGTATAAACTGGCTGGAGAAAATAATTTCTTGGAAAAGCAATATAATTTTGGAATCTGGAAACTCATTACACTCTCTCCATCTCCCTCTACAGTCTAATTGTTATTTTTTTCCTAGGTTACACTGAAAAGATCTGAAAGTTTTCATGAGAACAGACCTTTCTTGGGCTACAATTTCTTATTTATCCATGAAGGGTATTTTTAGGGTCAGTAGTCCAACTTTTGAAGATACTCATAATGGGCTGAGGTAGAGTTTGCTTAGAAATAGATAAGAATAAATTAATCTTACAGCTTATTTCAAATAAAGATGAGGTTGTCAAACTGGCTAAACTATTCTCCATTAAAGTCTTCTTCTGTCCACTGGTTATAAAGCCAGTCTAAAGGATTGTCGAGGTTGAACTGCAGCTGTGGTGGTTGAAACACACAGCCTCAGAATATAGAGCTTTACACTATGGAGTGAGTGTGAGCTCACGTGAGCTGAATCTACCTAGGCACCTAAATCCAAAAATATCTGAAGTGTGTAAGTTAGGTGACCCTGAGGTGCCAAAATCAAAATGTTGTTCTCTTTGTCTCCTTATCTAACCAGTGAAGAGAAAGAAGAAGCCGTTGAGAGGTGTCTTAAAGCTCCTACATTAGAGCTCTTTTTTGAATCTTCCTTTGCAGTTCTGTCTCTTGACTGGAGAAGATTGAAGAAGCATCCTGGCTTTCACTCCAGACAGCAGCTTTAATTCGGGCACTGTGAATAACACCATTCGTTTTGTTTCTTTTCCTTCCTTCTTACCCCTGAATGGCATACCTTCACTGCAATTTCTTTTAAAGAGAAGTTGTTCATGACAGGTGTCATTTGTCTGTGCTTTTTTTGATATAATTTTTTAATCAATTTCCATCTGTGTCTGCAAAAAAAATTGTATTTCATAGCCTTGTGTGACTAAAAGGTAGATCAACATCCAAAAGATTCATTGTGCAATGCTGAAAGATCAGGGACAGATGTGAACTTTGTATTTCAGCAATGATGTACACCTTCCTCACTGAAAAACCTAACACCTGAAGGGAAAACTAAAAATAATTGTATCAGATAATACAGTTTCTTTTAAAATCTCAAAGCTCTAGAGCTGCTAAAAAAAAAAAAAAAAAAAAAAAAAAAAAAAAAAAGAGTTCATTTCTCCTTTCTTCTTGCAGAAAGAGAAAAGAACCAGAGAAAAATTAGACATTTTACCTTATAAATGGAGAGGTTTGTGTACATGGGCTCCCAGGGCTTTTACCTGGAAAGGGATTCATTTGAGGTTTAGCATTTGACAGGAATTTCTGAAGAGTACTAGAAGTCACCATATTTCATTCACAAGTGCCTAGTTACATGCTATCTTTGCAACTGGTTTTCTCAACGCTCAAATTTCTAGGTGAACCTTGAGATCTTTACTGAAAAGACTGTGCAACTCCGTCTCTTTCAGGAAACATTTTAAGGTGTTCTTTTTAACTTTTGTATGTTTTGAAAAGAAGTTTGAAAATTACCTATTAACACACTGCAGATTTATTTAGAAAAAATAAAATGAAAAATAAAACAGCATTTAGCATCCACTGTAGTTCCAAATGTCTCAGAAATCTCAAAAAAATTACAGTAGTCCAGGATCTTAAGTCAATGTATTTTAATTTATGAGTTTTTCATGTATCATTGTTACCATCTACTTCATCCCATGTTAGACAACCTTCATGACATCTTGATTATATATATCATTGTGCCAAGCCTGCTTGAAAGAAAATAGGCATTCCTCTTATCTAGCTTTAGGGATTGGATTCACATCCAGGTACCTGAATCAAATATGTTAGTTCATTTACCTAAACATATGCATTCAGTGACATTTGTGATTGTCTATGGCATCCACCAAATATGATGGCAAACATGATACAGAAGTTGTCCGGACAGGATAACCCAGGGCTTCTCAAATGACACCAGACACTCCTGCTTTGGTCATTGACCCATACTCCAGTCAATACAATCAAAGGAGAAAAACGTATTTAGATATCTAGATTTGGCTAGTTAAGTAACTCACTAGGCTCTACAAAGGGATGTACATATTTTCTGATGCTTAGATGTTTATTGCTGTGAAAATGTCCTAAAATTTTCAAGAAACCAAGCTATCGGGTGTGACACGATTTCAACATGTTCTGCAGAGGCAACTTGAAGACAATGTGTCTTCTTTGCACTGCATGGCCACGAACAGGCAACTGAATTTAATCGCAGCTGCAACAAAGTACAACCAGGGATTTTTAAGATGTAATTGATCTGGCTTAGTTTACATTATACTTATAGATGGATGGAGACACTCTCAAACGTCAATCTCTTCTCTTTGACTGCAAAGGGAGTCTAGCTGATCAGCTCTGGTGGGGCTAGCCACACTGGAGAGACAAAAGTCAAATGTGAAGACTCACACTCTTAAAAGTTAATCTAAAAGTGCAAGAATAATAAACAGGGATCACTTCACATAAGCAAGATGGGCTGTGAAAGTATCCTGCAGAGGACAGATCTGAACATAGCTGTCGTAAAACCACTGATGTTTGTCCCTATTTTTTTCTTTTTTAAAGAACTTTTCTTCTGAATTTTTTAATGCTTAAATTATGCCTCTTGTTCCTTCATATCCCCAGGGGGAAAACTAAGGGAATGGCTCTTGAAACAACTAAGGCCAGGTCACGTAGAATCATTGAATCAGAGAATCAGAGAATCGTGGAATCGTAGAATTGCTTAGGTAGGAAAAGACCTAAGATTATGTGCAAGTATTAACCCAGCGCTGTCAGGTCCACCATGTCCCTAAGCACCACATTTACACCTCTTCTAAACACCTCCAAGGACGGTGAGTCCATCTGCCACTTTCCTGGGCAGCCTGTTCCAGTGCTTGACAACCCTTTCAGTGAAGAAATTTTTACTCATGTCCAATCTAAACTTCCCCTGGCACAACCTGAGGCCATTTTCTCTTGCCTTATTGTTTGTTACTTGGGAGAAGAGACCAAAAATAGAACTGGAATATGGCATAATTCAAACTGGAACTAGTTCCCAGGAGGAAGGACAGGCACTGGTAAGACCTGGACAGCCTTGCAGGCAGCTGCTCTTCCCGCCTGACCCTGCCAGACAAGCTGCCAATCTCACTCTCTGCTCAGGCCCCCTGCCAACGCAAGAGGTGGGTTTGCCTCCCCAAAAGCAAACCCTCAGGGCAGGGGGGCAGGTGCCCTTTGAGTGCTCATCACAGCATGATCCCAGCCACAGCCCATGGAAAGGGAGGGCCACAGGGCTCTTGCAGAAAGGAAGATCCTTTCCCCTGCCCATTTAATTCTTGGCCTCTGTTGTGTCTATTGCCTGCGGTGCTGGCTGATGACAGAAATGACAGCATTTTAGTGGCTATGTCACCTGTCCTGCTAGCACTAAGAATAGAGCAGCTCTATTTCTCTGCTGGTGCTAGATCCCTGTGAGCATATGACATAAGCGAAGGAAATCCATCCCTTCTGCTTTGCTGTGATGCCATAAGCTTCAGCATCACTAAAGAGCTGTGCTGCTACCTGGTTTGTAGAACCTGCATCTGCCTGAAGTCCAGTCCTGGTGGTGCAACAGCAGACTGGCGCTTTGGGATACTCAGGATTGTGAGAGGAGGTTGCAATTTACATTTCTTCAAGCACATCCTTACACATATAAATCCTGCCAGGGCTGCTTTGCTCATCATGTTGCGCTTATTTCAACATTTTCCTGTCCATTTTCCACCTCAGACTGAGCAGGAGCGGATTCTCTGTCTCTTAGGAATGCACTATATGTAAAACGATGCCAAATTAACAAAAAAAAGTGTCATGAAGCTGCTTTGGGAGTGGGAACACCTGCACAGAAAATTATTGCATAACAAAGGCGAAAGAATCAATTTTGGTCAAGATCACTTGTTGTTCACCTTCACTGTACTCAGTGACCTGGAGATTCAAGTTCCCTACAGTGGCTGTGCCTACATCAAAATATCTGTTTAGTCCAGAAAAAGGAAAATAAGGAAATCCAGTCCTCTCTCCAGACATTTCTTCTTATGGAAGGTGTGCTTGTATGCTGGAATTCCTTTGGATGTGCTTGACTTCTCCCATCTGAATTGGCGATGACACATCCTTTACTAATGAAAACTTCTTTATCTGATACAGATCAAACAGTTTCTTCTTCACAAAGCCATAGCTTATCAGTATTATTTTATTCTATTTTAAAATTTTAGCCGCAAAGTTTTGTTGCTATTTCTATTTTAGTTCCTTTTTACCCCCTTATGGTAAACAGCATGTTTACAGAAGCAAAATTTCTTAAAGCAGAGCAAATTTGCCCAGGAATCTTGTAGAATATGTCTCTTTAGAGATGTTAAAAAAATGTCTAGACACAGTCACGGGCAACTGGCTTTTGGTGATCCTGTCTGAGCAGGGACGTTGGACCAGATGATCTCCAGAGATTCCTTCCAGCTGAAACCATTCTGTGAAATTTCAGTTATGTACATAAATTTAGATTTTTGTCATCAGATTAATTCATGACACAACTCTTTGATAATGATCATTTAAAGTCTTACACTGAATATTATTAATAATACTAATAATAATACTAATAACAATAATAGCAGTTAATGCCAAATTTATCCTTCTATTACAAAATAAAGCAGTTAAAAACTTTGTTACAATTAGAATCTTGTAACAATCTTTATAATAACACTTGTATCAGTTTAAAATAAATATTCTTTTTAGATTGAAATTGTGTAATTACAGCTTAATTTAACAGAACGTAGGTTTATTTTTTCCAAAAAATTTAAACCATCATTTCCTTTAAAAATTAGACAACTATGTGTAAATGATCATATGAAAACAATATATGAACTTGTTAATCTAGACTACTTAACTTTGAATTATATTTTCTATTCTATTACATCCATTACTTCATTCATTGTGTTTGCTTATGGTAGAGTCTGGGGAGATACAATTGTGAATGAGGTGCTAGGTGATATGAAAACAGAAGTTAGTTTGAAATGTTATGTTCCCGTTAATTTTAAAGATATTCATTGATGTTGGGTCAATGACTTCATTACAAAAATCCATACTTAATTTTAATAAGACTGTTGTGACAATCACATCTTCCCTTTATTATGAAATAAATTACTTCCATGTTCGACCTGTTAAGGCTTCTGATATTGTTCAATTTCTGCCAAAATTGCCCTATTTTGTCCCATTTATTTTGTTCACTTTTAATTTAGGTTTTTACCAAATAACAATTCAAAGTTCACAGTGAGGGATTCTTCCTTTCTGGTGGTTTTTTGGTTTGTGTTGTTTGGTTTTTGGTGGGGTTTTTTTTCAGCTGTACTGCCTAGACCTGATCAGCAATACTTCAAGGGGAATTAAGTTGAAAAAGAAACAAAATGTACAGTTTGTACAGTTATACTGTGAGCTTACTTCAGGAAGAGGGGAACTGGGAAAGGTAATGCTTTTATGATCATATGCCACAAACTTTTTCTTATATACAAAAAATACCTATTAACAGCTGTGAAAACGAGCACATGAAGTTTTCCACATCTACATTTTACAGTTATCCATCTGAATATCTGTGGAAAGCTATTGTTGCAAATATGCTCTGCAATATTTCTGTAACACAAATTGAGAGCTTTTACAACAGTATTGCATGTTTACGGAGTTCTTTATGACCTGCGAGGGAAAAGAAACTGATTTATGCCTATTCTGTTCTGTTCCACATGCATAAGTGCCTGTCCATACTTGAACACAAACATTAAAAGAGCATTAGAATAGCCACTGAAGTGAAGTACTCCAGAGCTAAGACAGGTTAGATTTTGCCACCTGTACAGATACACCTTCTTCCTTTCTCACAAGTCTCATGAAAGTTTCAACTTCCTGATTACTATTTCCCTTCCAAAAGCAACATGCTATCCATTAGTTAATCATTAATCAACATTTTATTTCATCCAAATTAATCATTAATCAATATTTTACCTGAATTATGCAAAATGTTTTCCAAAGTCTGTTCTGCATTTAAAAATAAGATGCAAGTAATTTATAGCTAACGTGTGTATTTGTGCATGGACTGAGTGTATACAGATATTTAATTGGTTTTTTTCACCTTTAGCTTCTCTAGTGCAAAGAGTGGTGTTTCATACCTACATGAAACATCTACTGACAATGCCTATGTGCCATTTTAGGTTCATTTTCATGCAATAAGGAGCTTATAAGCATTCTCCATTCTGCCAGAGGAGGTGATAATTCTACTGACAACAGGGTTGACAACCTGATTATTCCAGATTGTTCTGTATTTGGTTTTCTTAGTGGTAGTATGTCATCATAGGTTTGTTGGAAAATGCATTTCTCCCTCTGGCCTGATGCAGGAAATCCTAATAAATACTCTACCTTCTTTGAGGCAAACTGTTTTGTTCTTTTTATAAGCTGGGCAATCAACAAGAAGCACCTATCAATCAGATGGTTATTTAGGCAGGTTGTTCACATGAAAAAAATAAGAAAAATAAACAAGCTTGGAGATCTAGTCAGTGTGAAGTTAGGACAGACTGGACAGTGATTCAGCTGACCTGAGATATTTACTTAAGGTGGGGCTGAATTTCTTTCTGTGCTCCGTAGGTTGGATTGACGATCTCCATTGTCTGGAACATAAGTGCAGACATAAATGTCATGTACCCACTTACACTATGGACACTATAGACACCAAAGAGCACATGTCTTAATTGTAGTCTGAAATCTGTCCATTTATTTGCATGATGTGACTGTAGGAAATTTGAGCTGATACCAGCAATCCTAAATGCAGTTTTACTGTAGAGTTAAATGAGTTTTGAATCATTTTGCTGCATGTTAGGATTAGCTGGCTAAATATCAGCTCCCAGATTGTCCCACAGAAGGTATTTAGTCATTAGGTAACATCTAGATGAGCAGCCAGAATGTCTTATTTCAGGAACACCCTTTTCTTCAGGAGAGGTCCAGCCAGCTTGAATTATCTTAGTCATTTATCAAACAATTGATGAATACTGACTCTATCAAGCACTTTGGAAAAGCAGTACCCACAATACATTATTCCCCTTTCCTGGTTAAGATTCCTACCTGATGAACTACAATATGCATTTCTTCAGGTCTACTTTCCTTGTGACTCTGTAAGTGGTTGCCCATGTAGTGTCTTTGACCCTGCACAGTTTAGATATATCTGACTATAGCATGTTGCAGGAGTATGGGAAGAGCAGGTTTAAACCTTTCTCAGGCTAAAACTGCCCTGCAACTCCAGTTTTGAGGTTCCCAGGACAATGCTGTAACCACGGGGCCATTATGTAAAAGATGAGTGTTGGCAGCTCCTTTCCTGGCAGGTGTGAAAACACTTTTCTTACTAGCCATGCCCAAAGATTTGATTTAGAGACTTATGCCCAAAATAAATTTTCTTGTCTTGGATACCTATTTCTCTGAATTCCCCTAAACAGAGAGTGTTTCATACCAACCACTTGCCTCAGCTTTGCCAATGAGCTGGCTCAGATGTTTTACCACTAAGTGGGTACCTACCTAAGGCACTTAACTTTTCCCAAGTTTTCTAAAGTTAAGGGGAATTATTTGTTGCTGTGCAGGAAATGTAGGCACATCAATCTGGAAAGTGAATTCTGGTGAGACTGATTTTAAGGTATGATGAAAATGTCAATCCCAAATCCCTTTTAGAATATACAGTCTATTCAAGTCATTCTAAAATCATTAACCATTGCTCATGACCAAGATCTAGAAAAAAATAGTGCTTTTAGATCCCCAAAACTCAATTCTGGAAATAGGAAAATAACAACACAAATTCATGTCTTCTTTCTGCTTCTCCAAAATGTAGAAATGCACCTCATCTGGGGGCAAGGCAAGGGTATCTTTCACAACAGTTTCTTTAATAGTTTCAACATCTGTGAGATTTTTTTTTTGGAAAAATATTAAACCAAACTTGCAAATTATCTTCCTGTTCATTATTTTGATGCTTGGAAAAAAAAAAATGAAGTACCAAGAATGAAAGATAATTAATTGCCAAACTATAATAAGTATGTTTTTCACTATGATTGGCAACAGTTAGATGTAGATTTAGCTTCACTTACTTCATCTACAAGGAGCAGCAGTGTCATGTGGTGGTGAGGACAGAAACTCCGTGAAGATGATTGTACACAAGAAACTGTTGCATTTCTTGTTCACTTGTATGAGAAGGAAAAAGACTGAGTTCAAAAACTCCAGTTTTACACTCTGAGCCTTTTTTGCCAGAGAATAAACAGTCAGAGTTTCACCTAAAATGACTGGTACACACCATCATCCAGTACAGCCAGTTGTAGAAAAAGAGAAGACCAAGTAAGAGATATCACTCACAAGTGGTTTTATTTTTTTTCTGTCTCAGAAAGTTAAGAAAGGTTGTGTCATAAGAAGGATCAACATCTCCTTTTGTGCAATCAATGGAAAAGCTCACTTTTCTACCCTTGATCCACAAGATGATGTGGTATGATAGATTTCATTAATAGATTCATATCAAAGGCTCAGAATGTGCCTAAATTCACCTGGAATAGGAGCAGAATATAGTTCTAAGAGCAGGCAGAGCACCAAAGGAACTTATAATGGTCTTGTTTGACTTCAAGGGAATTTATGATTTACACTGGCGAGCTATTAGACTTGCCACTCACTTGTTTTTAACCCAAAGGCATCTAGCATTGCCCCAAAGAGCTGTTACTCAGGAGCTGGCTCATAGTACTCTAACAGGCAGTTTGAGTGGAGCCTCTCCTTTTCAGAGTAAGAGAATCTAGGTATGGATGGCCGGGGCATGGCAAGTGGCATCATACACAGGGAAAATATGCTAAGCCCTGTTTTGCCTGTCAGCAGAAGAGTCAGGAAAGACAGGGATACAACCACACTGACAGCAAGGTGTCAAACACATATTGCTCTGAGTACACCTTACCTTGAAATAAGCATTAATTCATCTACATTATTTCCTGGACTGAACCAAAATGTTTAATGCAGTATAGTACTGCTTCCCAATCCTTGGTGAGCTCATCTGGGGATGTCTAAGGCAGCACTTCACTGCCCAGCATAGACTACAGGTGGGATTCATCTCATGTGCCATGAGCCACCTAAACATGGATGGTGTAAAGCAAAACTGCCTAGGTTCTGTCATTACTTTAATCTCGGTGGAGGTTAAGTTGACTGCAAAAGGCACGTTCCATCTCTCTCACATCTCTCTTGCTGGCACTAGTGCTCAGCAATCACATCTGAAATCTGATCAGGACAAAAGCACTATTTTTCAAGTTCTCAGCTAAGGAGACCATGATGTGAAGTGGTTGCAGCAGAGCTTGCTGCAGCACAAGGCAGGCAGTGGGAATAGTGGAAGAGACAGGGCAACTCTTTTCTGTGTTTGTTCTCTCCAGGGATGATTTACAGTAACTGTGGGAGTATGCTCCGAGTTCTTTATCCAGCATCTCCAAAAGTGGACAAAGACAGGTATCTCTAGAAAATAGATCCTCCCATCCACCTCTATTACCACTCCATGATTCTTGCCGTCTCCACTGTATCTAGAAAGAGGCTCGGTAAACAATTTTAGAGTACGTCTTGAACCTGAAGACAGCTGGACCTAAATTACCTTCCTGAATTGCATATGGAGTCTAGGAAAGAGCTATTTGAGTCCGAATACTACATCATCAACACAGGATGTCCCTGTTTGAAACTTCATTTACATGTAAGAAGCAGAGGAGTGGTCTTGGGTATTTGTGTTTTGGAAATTAAATTTACATGTAAGACCTCAGAGAAGTGTCAATGATCATTTCCAGCTCCAGTTACCATAAAACTTTCCCTTCAGTGAACTGCAGAGAAAGAGGGAAAGCTGTTGGTTAAAGCTCATCCAAACACCAGTGACTGAGCTGCTTTAGAGGAGCTAAAAATAATTTCAGCTAACAATGCCACCACCTCCACATAATGAAATTCCAGTGTCTTAGCATTGTAATGAGTGTTCCTCCAGTGAAAGAAACACATAAGATGGTAGTTTTATGAGGTACGGGTTTTCCTGTACTGTTTTTGTAACACCTCCAAAAAAAAAAAACCTAAAAAAGGTATTTGACAGCATTAAAATTTGAAAATAGGTAGCTCAGCTCTTGTTTTTTAATTATAAAGTCTGAAGATAATATTTCAGTTACTCTAATCCCATAAAATTGTTTCATTTCTTTTATTTTCTATTTTCTTTTTCCTTTCACCTTTTTGTTTATTTCTCTTTTTTTGTGTAATAGTCCATTCTGTAGTCTTATTTTGCTTAATGAATCTCATGGTGGTAAATTAGCAGTATTCGCCCCATCAGAGGACTGCTCTGCAAAGTGGAATAAAAATCTGTGCAGAACATCCCTACAGATGCTGAGACTAAATATGGATTCAGCAAGGCACGAAGCCTGGATACTGTTGCAAGTTGCTGTTTTCTGCCCTCCCTGAACTTTTCTGTTTCCTCTTTGGGACTCTGAAATGGGTAGATGGGTCGGATCAAATGTGATGAGAACAGGAGAATACATAGGAAAAGCACGTTCAGCTATTCCAGGAACAAAGTCCGGGGCTCCAGGACTCCCTGGCAAGATAGTTTCTTCATAACTGTCTTCCAGATCTTGAGATTGTTTTGGGTTGTTTGGAGTGGCTGGGGGGAACTCCTCCCCCTTTTTTATTCCCTCTGGCTATTTTCCAGGTTTACAGTCATGCTGCCCCATTATGTCAATTGCCTGAGTGTAATCCCTCAGCTGCCTTGTGCAACACTGCAATTCTTGCCGACGAACCAGGAAAACACAACTGAGTTCTCAGGAGCTGACAGTGAAAGAAAGTCTAGCTGAGCCAACTTTGCTTAAATATTAGAGCTTTAACAATTTTTTCAGAATGAGCAATGCCCGTAAACCTGTCCTTTGACGTCCCACGTGACAGATTCCAAAGACTACACTACAGCTACCCTGAACAAATAGCATGGAAGTCATCATCACTTCAGCCAACAACTGGAATTCAGCCCTAGATTACTCTACAAGTGTTTTTCATCAAAATCAGAGTAGCCTTGGCTTTGGTGTTATTTTAAACTCCATTCAGCCAGTTTGCTGGTTATGTCTGCCAGAGCTGAGAACATTATTTCCGTCATGTGAAACTATTGAAGGTATTTCGATGCACAAATTCCACCGAATTTGCATACCTGCTCAAAACCAAACAAAAGACTATGGAAAACAATCCAAATTTACTGATGTCCTTAAATATAGGGATGTTTCTAAAAATTATTTATTTATTAATTCATGTTGTTTTTTAAAAGTGAGAAGATAGCCGGACAGCATATCAGATAGATTTGTGCTTCAATTTAGGGAAGATTCTTTCTTTAAAAACACCTTAATTCTGTTGTGAACAATGAAAGTACTCCTAACAACCTGCCTCGAGTTCAAGGGGTCTACAGAAATAGGAATTCTCTTGAAGATTTTGTTTCCAGAAAAGTTGAGATTGGAAAGGATGTCTGCAAGTCTTCTGGAATTAGTGGGTGGAGCTTCTTTAACATCAGATATCCTCAGGTGAGAGCACTGGGTTAGGGTGAGGAAACTTTGCAGGATGAGTACAGTGCCAATGTCATAGCTGTCAATACTCGCTTGGTTAGAAACATTTCTTAGTTTCTGTGTATTGGAATGGCTTATCCATTGAAACCTGCTCTGTTATCTAATGCATGAGTCACCAGAATACCTCCTAATAAAGCATGAGGAACCCACCTTTAGTGACACAGTTATGCATTATTCTGTATTTTACAGATCTGAAAGCTGAGACACAGGCCTGTGGTCAGAGCAAGCTGAAGATCGTAGACCTGCCATCAGGTGTTACAACCAGAAAAATTTTGAGTTCTGACTCTGTGTCATGAACACAGGAGTATCCTTGCATTTATTCGTTAAATGATCCATCAATAAATTAAAAGCAAGAGGGCAAAAAATAAAGATAATAATATGAAGAGAAATAGATTATCTTTCCAGTCAAATGATATCTGTATGGGTGGAATTGAAATAGCTTCAAATAGGATAGGAAATACTCCTCTATTCCTTTCGCCTATCTAAGCAACCCTCTAGGGACAGCAAATCCCCCTTAGCTGAATCCCACTGCTCGTGGGCAAGATGCATCTTCTGCAGGCTGTTGTAGTCAGCACTGTCAAATCCAAACTCTTCCCTCCCTGCCTCTTTCCCAGTTCCTTTCCCTTTCCCCACCAACTGCTGGAGGAAAAAAAAAAAAAAAAAAAAAAAAAAAAAAGACAATTGTTGTAGACCTGTATCAGAGATGCCAATCTAATTATATCTTTTTCTCTCTCTTTTTTTTTTTTTCTTTCCTTTTTTTGGACATTGCTTCTGCGGAGGAGGGAGGGGGGAAGGATTGGGATTGGCAGTAGTGGGGGAAGCTGAAGAGAAGAAGGAGGGGGGAAGAAGAGAAAATATTTCCTTTGGCAATTCTGTTTCTCTTTCGAAAAAGGGACTACTTTCCTTGCTCCTTATCCCTCCTGACAAGTACAGGCACTTTGGGCCTTAACTGGATGTGAACATTGTCAAAAGAAATTTGGGCTAAAGGGAGGCATCTGCAGTTCTGTTCCTATTGCACTTGGTGCTGGAGCCACTTTTGCGAATGTGGCAGGGTGGCTGGTGGGCAGACACCAGTACAGATGGGAACTTCACATACTGTATGCATCATGACCAACTATAAAAACAGTCACAACGCATCAGCTGTTACCCGGCCAGTCTCCCTGGAACCTTCACTTTCAATTTCAATCTCGCTGACATCCACAGCTTACAGTGAGCTTTTATGTTTAAGCATCAGTACAGTACTAATGCAAGAGAAAAGGGGCGGCTGGGCTACCACGGCAAGGAATTAAAGCTCTGATCTGAGCCAGCCATTGGAAGGGAGGAGCAATTCAAGGGGAATTGTGTAACTGGACTCTGTGGAAAATGGGGAGGGGAGGGAGAAGCAGGAGATGGGAGTCGGGAATTCTTTTTGACGCCAAGAACACACAGCAAGTCAGGGGGATTGTGAAAAAGAAATGTAGCGAGCAGGCACTCTCCCAAATTGTAATTTAATGCTTGGAGTAATCCTATTGTGTCAGCTACTCACCGCCAAAGAATTGAGGATAAATATAACTTTTAAAAAAAATTGAGGGGATGGTAATTTGAACAGCTTAATGTTTCTTCAAAGGCTAAGTGATGGAAAGCAGCACTGAAGTAAATTGACAACTTGGAATTAACTGGTTGTTGGCACAGCTCAGGTAAAGGTTTGATGGTAACATAAGCCTTCCAAAGTGTTTCCAAACTGAAGTATTATGAAAAGGTAAATTATGTTTTGTATTCATGACTGAAAGCATTTTATTTTAAAGCCAGCACTGCCGATGCTGTCAAGGTGGAGATCCTAGCTTTATGTACAGTGCCTCTAGCCTCGCAATGTGAGTGAGGCAACATGACAGCTTGTAATAAGTAATTTTTATACAGTTGCATTTATCACTCAAGTAGGCTTGGCAATATTAAACACAGACCTTAAAATGCTGCAGAAGAGGAAGGACAGGGGCTGGAGGCCATGTATATTGTGTGTGTGTGTGCTTGCGTGCGTGCGTGAGTGCTTGTAACTTCTTTTTTTTTTTTTTCTTTCTCCAGGCCCGTTCCTGTTAATGTGGCACTTTTTAAGATATGCACCGAAATGCTTCCAAATTGTTAATACATCACTAAAAGGTTACAAACTAAATGACCCCGTTTAGCCCAAAGGATGTTATTTTAGGCTTTAATGAATTAGACCTTGCTACCATTTTCAGGCAAAAATCAATTGCCTCAATTAACAAATTTGCACAAGTCCAAATATTTACAAAATAAGGACCCAGAAACCACATCCTTTGTTTCTCTTTCTCAGTCCCTGCCCTGTTTCTTCATTAGCATCTTCATTTCCATGAAAGTGTGAGGCATCAGCTCTTTCTCTGAGCTTCTGAAGGCCTAAGCGTTGACAACTTTCTTATTCTTTAGAGGCTGCTCTTTTTTTGTTTTAACAGGTTTTCTTTCTTTGTCATGAATAATTCAGGGCAAGCTAAAAGAAGTGCAGGACGCCCATTCCTTCTCATGGAAAGAATACAAATATAGTCAAACTTTACCTCATTTGTGGAAGAAAATTTTACCAAAAAAAAAAAGAAAAAAGGTAACTTATTGCATGGGATTGGAATGAGAAGGGACTGTTCTGTTCACAGGATTTTTAAGAACTGTAGCTTGAATCCCAACAAGAGGGACTGAAAATCTCCAAGCTTGTTCCTTGGCTGGAACATCAGTATCCTACTCTTAGTAAAGAGATTGTGTCACATACATTAAGGATAGGGCTTAGCGTTGCAATAGTCCTGATTCATGAGCATCAACTGAATATATAAAAATAAAAGAAAAACAGTCATTAAACGTAAGGAGTCAAAATACGTTATAGATTTTGTAAATAAAACCATAAAACAAGCAAAAGAAACTAGATCTTCTATGTAAATCTCCACAGCCAGTTTGATTCTGAATTTCAAGGTTTATTTTGTATCATTTAGTTATACTAATAAGTAGCTGAAAAAGATGTATGCTCATCTAGAATTCAGTTGTCTGACTTAATCTAGTCTTTTAATGTTTTTCTTTTGTCAGAGGGACAGTAGGACAACATCAAGTGAACTTCCCCTACATGGGAAGATGCATTCCTTTCTACTGTCATAATCATTGTCACATATTTATCTTTCTCCCCTTGACTGTGCAGGGAACAGAGAGGACTAGCTTAGTTCGAATGTCCAGTGTTCAGAAGACTTAGAGTGACTGTAACCTCAATGCTTAAAGTTATATGTGAAATGGGTTGTGAATGCAGTGTACATCAGCAGATAAAATTTTAGCGCATTCTGGTTTTGGCTTTATTTTTAATATTTTTCTTTAGAAATTTGTTTTATATATTTACTGGTCAGTGTAATGAGTCATCTGAGAAGACAATAAAGTCCAAGGCTATTTATTGTACAGGTCATACTGCAGGTATATGAGGTCCTAAACTGGTAAAGGACTTTTCCTGGGGCATCTAAAACCAATCTTTCCCTCATGGGAGAAGCTATCGGGAGCAACACATGACTTTGTATGTGCAAATTATGGAGGTCCATGTTTTAGAACGGGACCTCCAGAATTATATGAAACTTTTGATCGCTGAATTTAGAAATGGTCAGAAAACAGAAGACCATTCCCTTTTTCCAGTATCTTCTCAGAATATTAGCATTTCAGACAATATTATTTTTATAGAATGAAGATCACCACGGATGACACTTTTACTCCTTCAAAACTAAAATCTCAAGATGGAGGAAACAGATGAGGGAAAAGCAAAAATTAGGCATGAAGTAAGCTACCATTTTCCATGTACATATTAACATTATTGTAAGTTTAATAGCATTTAATTGAAAAGACATAGTGTCTTTTTTTTCCCTGAAATTTTGATCACCATGCTTTTGTCCTGAATTGACTGAAAAATTACAGCGTTGTACTTTTATTTTTCAGCCAGTCCCTCTTGACATTGGTACTTTAGGGTGATAGTTGGTCTACAGTTTATGAGAGAAAACAACATAGCCTTGAGTATCCCTTTAGCCTGATTTTCAGATCCTGCACTGACTGATGTCATAAAAGCGTCTGGAAACCAAAGAACTCTGAAAAACAGAAAGCTATCACTGGTACTCAAGGTATTGCTGCACAGGGCCAACTGTTTCAGCTGGTTTCTCATAAAGTCCATTCTTGTCCTAGAATCATCATTTTAAGACCATTTTTCTTCCTCTCTTATACCATCAGACTATCTCAAGCAAAGTATATCTCCTGTAGATTGTTGTAGCATGTGAATTTATTACACAAAATACTAATAAGCTGTGATTGTTGTTGAATTAATCCTTTTTACTTACCAAAAGCACCATACTGGACACCAGTCTTTACACCATGAACATTAAATAGACCGTTTTGTTTTGATTCCATGAATTATATCAATAATTCAAGCTTCATAAAATTTTGTAAAGTACTTCTATTTATTGTGTGTAGTCATACTGCACCTTCCCATTCAACCAATATATCCAATGACTGGTAACAATATATCCAATGTTTTATGTTGATATATCCAACGATTTAGTATTGCTTAAATCATCTATATAGTTTGTATTCCAGATGATTTCATATAGCTATCCTTGTAGAAGAGTTTGCACACCTGGAGGATGGCATCTGTCCAGACAGTTTGAGCTAACAAGACCATTGTAATCAACGAATTATGAAAAATGTGTAGAGGTAATCAGGTACAGAAAAACCCTCAACAAATGCTAACCCATGGAGAATGTGAATGGCATTCAACTGTCCATACTGCAGATCTCTGCAGTGAAAGTATCTCCAAATCAGCTAGCTATGCGGAATTTTCTATATCCAAAGAGCAAATATGCAACATTTAGAGCATAGTTTACTTGATTAGAATTTAATTATTAGCTGTACCGAACCCAGACACTGTCTTTTTCTTTCCTTTTATTTACTAAGGGACTAAAAAGAGTTAGACATGACGAAGGTCTGAAGTATAGATCTTTATATTTGGAAATATGAATTCAACCCGTTTCACTTCATAGCTTTACCAAATTGCATAGAGGTCTGGCTTATGCAGAATGAACCACGGCAAAAGAAATCACAAGGTTTAAAATTACTTTTCTGAGAGTACGCAACAGGATGAGGGCCTGGAGATCACAAAGTCAGTTTGACCACTAGTTCCTTTGCTGTAACCACCAGACTGTCCTTTTTTTCCTGTGTTCAAGCATTGAATAAAAGATGCTTTCATCATCATCAGAGTCCTCCAAAAGATTTGCTTTAAAATACACAGTCACATTATGTAAACTGAGCAGAGATGATTTTGTGATTAGAAACTTCAGAACAGCACTTGGGAAACTGTGGAAAATTTACCCTATTACAAACTTGTTGAGTTCCAGACTCACATAATTTAATGTAGGTGTAATGTAGCTGTAATTTGTGCTGCTCTCTGAGTTTTCACTGTGGTCAACAGAAATTAAGACTTGAGTCAATTGCCTGAGTTCAGGCCTCTCTATTAGCATTTTAGGTACTCTGTGGTATTCATTAGTCTCACAGGATCTGGCACAGACAGGAGCTACTGGAGAACTTCAGAACCCTTCAGAACAGATACCCTTGAGCATCCCTAGCAACACTAGATGCCCATGCTTAGCCAGGTCCCAACCAATGCAGTTAATGGATTTTAATGGAGATTATTAGCTCAGCTTTAGGTAGAAAACTACATTTGGTCAACTCTGGCTCTAGATACCCTAGGGAACCTGAGACGTTTCTGCTGGGCTGGCAGATATGCACAGGTTTGTGCTGTCCTTCTGAGCTACCAGTCAGTGGCCAGGTGTAACACCCATGGACATCTCAAGAGGCGATAGACATCTCTGCCTAGGCAATGAAAACATACCCTCAGGGTGGACTTCACTTGCCTAAGAAGTATGTAATATCTTTTTAGGTGATTTAGAGTATCCTACTCAGCCACGGAAACTTGCATGCCTCTTGTCAATCCTGACTCATTTCTGCTAGGCTATTCTGGATGGCAATAAGTCCTGAAGGCAATAAGATCTCAGATGGTACTGGACACCCAGGTGACAGAATCATAGCCATCAAGAACTGTGCATTGGTGCCAGTCACTACAAATGAACTTTTGGCGGAAACTACAGTGAAAACTTTAGAAGTGTTTGTTACTACAGAGGTGAATGCATAATGATCAAGAATCAGAGAAAGAAAGTCCTTTATATATTAAAAAAAAAAAATCTAGACTCAGGGAATGCCTTTGCAAGCCACGTGTGCAGCTCATTCACTCACGTTTAAGTAGTTTTACTGAGAGAACAAAGGATGTTCCTGGACATTGCCATTACATTACAAAGCTGGCCTTCCAAGAATAATATGCCTGAGAATAAAACAGTAATTATAAAACCACAAATGAAATCAAAGCAATGCTGCCGAAAGCCTTAAGCATCACAGGTTTATGAGGCATGTAAATATAACTTGGGTAAAGATGTAAACTGTTACACCGCGCCATTCAAAATCTCACACTTCAGAAGCCAGTGGAAATACTGAATATTTGGATAGATGAACACTGGCTCTGTGGCAAGAGTTATTGTTTTTTTTCCTTTTAAAGCTGTGTGAAAACATGTAAGCTCAAATTAAGGACAGCAGATAACCAACTGCGTGCTAGAGATGAGCAGGCTGCTCAAAGCTACCACATAACCATTGAAGCTTCAAAAAAAAAAAAAAAAAAAAAGAAGAAGAAAACAGCTTGAGGCTTTTTTCCCTTCTTCCTCTTACATGTGACATCATTGTATATGACACAACACCTTGGAAGGAACCATATGGGGAAATGCAGGCATGTTGCTAACTAAATGTGAGCTCCTTCACAACGGAAAAAATCTCGTTGCTGACCAGACCCTGGATGGTCTAATAAAAAGCACAGCTTCTACAGTGGAACTGACAGTTCTACTTCAAGGACATTTTTCACGCCTCATGCTCTTTTTGTACAGCATTTAGAAAGGCATACCAGGAATATAATGCTCTGTTTCATTCAGACTTAATCAAAAATGATTGATTAAAACTCAACATCCTAAAACACAGGAGGTGTTCTGATGCAGGTTTTTTTTTCTTGACTTTTTTGCAGGACTGGTCTTTAGATGTCTAAGCTCGTTAGTCGGGGTTAGTTATTCCACAGATTTAAGGAAAATATATGCCTTCTTTCTATCTTGCAATGTCTCTTTAGCTTGGTTTTTGTACCTCTTTCTTTCACTCATTCTCTGTTTTGTTAAATGTTGACCTTAATGCAGTTTTGGATCAGAAATCGGATCTAAAGTTTCCATTCCTTACATTTTCATTATAGTCATTATTGTCAGAAGCAGTACTAGCAGCAGTAGTAGCAGCAGCAGCAGTAGTAGTAATACTAGTAGTAAGAATTTAATTGAATGCACTCTAAATGGCTCACTCATTTTTTTCAAAGCTGCTAAAAATGTTTAATGATTGTGTCTGGAGATGTGAATTTCTAAAGAAGTTGAATAAAACCTTTCAGCTTTAACATTGAGCCTTCATGATGAATATCCACATTCACTTACAAGGTAACCCACTCCTAAATTGTCTTAGGTGGCTTCAGAAGAAGAAGAAATCCTGACAGCTTTAGATTGTGTGTGTGTGTGTTAATAGATGAAAAAAAGGTAAAATTAAAATGAGGAAGCTGCCTGAGCAAGCATGTATTTATGCATTAAAAATTACAAGAACTGTAGTTAAATGTTAAAAGAACTTCCCATGGAACACAGTATTTGCATTTCTGTGACTAATAATGGGATGGGAATCAGGAATTTCTCAGAGTTTCACTACAAGATATTCCATCTTCTATTTAGTCCCTAAACTGAATAAGACCCTGGACCCCAATTCAGAAAACTTTCACATTCCCCTTAGCAGAAATACCACAGAAACCCATATATGTCATTACAACTACTTAGATAAAATTAGGCACTTGATTTTTTCCCATCATTAGAGACTAAAATCTATACTTACTTTTAATGATCCCTCTCATGAAAATGACTTATGAAAGCACTTGATCATGTGCTTGATTTTGATTGAGGTCTGTGATTAAATTCCATAGAAATTAGTAAAAATTAAACTTGCCTTTAGTATGAAGTTTGAGCTTAAATGTAGACTTGGTTAGAAACCTTGTTCTGAATGATTTTTGGTTAAAAAAAAAAAAAAGAAAAAAAATCAGCTGAGAACTCACCAAAGAGTATGTGGGTTCTATAAAAATGTGGAATAATTGGTGTAGATTATTGGGGTTTAGGCAGTATATCTTTTTCTCTACTTATTTAGCCTTTTGCATGTAAAACCACCTCTGCATACACTCCCTCATGTAACCCTGATGTATTCAGACTAACATAGCCTCAGCAACTCTAGGCCAACTACATCTCTGGGGTAAATGCATTGCCTGGAGGGATATATTTGATTCATAATGGCTACAGCTGAATTACAGTGAGTGGTGGAGTGTTATTTATGTTAGATCTGAAAGTTCATCGAAATTATTTAGATACAGATCCCTCAAAGGATAGAAGTACAGCACAGGGTACATTTATGTGGCCAAGTCCAGGTAAGCAATCCACAAGTGCTGCCTTCAAACACAGGTCCCTCAGCTTTCACCAGTCATTTTCTATAGATGTTCAAACACCTCATCTATAGCCTGTACAGGGAATTTGCTCTCTAAACCATTCCCCTTTAACTGGGCTTAACATATAAAGATAACTGAGATTTAAAAACTGGGTAATAGCAGATCTATATCCCCACTGTTGTGTGCAAGCTATTTGCAAACTAATTAGAGCACTTTATCAAGAAATGGAAAGCCTGGCTTGGTCAAAACTGATTTCTTACATGTCCCAGAAGTGTGACATTCCAGTACCTGAAGGGACCTACAGGAAAGCTGGGGAGGGAATGGTTGCAGGGATGTGTAGCAACAGCACAAGGGACAACGGTTTTGAATTAGAACAGGGTAGATTTAGGTTAGATGTTAGGAAGAAGGTCTTTACTATGAAGATGGTGAAACACTGACACAGGTTATCCAGACTGGTGGTGGAGGTTCCATCCCTGGAGGCATTCAAGGTCAGGTTTGATGGGGCTCTGAACAACCTGATCTAGTTACAGATGTCCCTGCTCACTGCAGCGGGGTTGGACTAGGTGACCTTTAAAGGTCCCTTCCAATCCAATGCATTCTATGATTCTACGATTATCTACAGCCACTCTTGGGCTCTCATTTTCTACACTGTGGGCATGGAAAGCGATCAGGAGCTTGGGAAGACAGGAGGGGAAAGTATTGCGAGAAATCAGGGATTTTCCATCCTATTTACTTCCTGTGCTACTAGGAAAAACGGGTTGAAATCTTCTGGAGCCAGAAAAAAAAAAAAAAGTTAAATGTATCATAATTCGGGAATTTAGTCTACACAGAAAAATCTCATCTTCTATTCAGGTAAATGCAATTGTACAATCTAGGAGAAAACAGCGACTAAATGAGCTAACAATGGGAAATCAAGTGAAAACTTGCCGTGGATTAGGGCTGAGACTGACAAAACCAGGACAAAACTGAATTACAGAGATAGATAGAAAATTTTCAGTAAAATTACTACTAAAGATAATTAATTTTGAAAATCAAAATGTTTTACTTTGGAAAATTCTGAAGTAATTTGGTTTTAATTTTGGTTTAAATTGTGTCTTATTTTGTGCTTCTTTCATTTCCTTACATATTTTCCTCTATAGCTGTTAAAATTTAGATGAAAATTAAAAGCCCATACCTTAAAATGAAATTGGAAGAGAGGTTTTAGAATTCATTGATTAATATTCTTCATTCCCTGCCATGTCTCCTATGGACAAGTAAATGCTTCTAAAAGTAGTGTTTTTGTGATCTAAACTTAGAGGCTTTCTGAACTGGTGAAATATTAAGTTGTCCAGTTTCCAGTGGTCTATCCAGCCTGCAAAATGAAATTTGAAACAGTGATCTGTCAACTGTTAGGATCATCATTACCATCACAATGTAGAGCTAGACGTGCAATCAGAAATGGGGACTGCACTGAGCTTAATGTTTGACAGTCATTATCTGTGAGAGTTTAGAAATGAAAAGACAAGAAAAGTGTTAGAAGGAAAATTAGAGATACAGAGCAGTGAAATCACTCCACTGATATTGCTTCATTTTGAATGTGTCAGACACAGTGCATTTGCGAAGAATATAACAGAAAGATATCCACATTGTACTGCCAGATAATGGGTCTTTGTAGAGGAAGAATTTCCAAAACGCAAGTTGAAACAGAGATTCCTGTATCTGTACTTGGGCATTTATAAAAATGGTCTGAATTTCATAGGAGCACAGATATGAAAGAGATCCTGCTCCCAGATCAACAACTCTAATCCCCTGCTCTGGCAGAGTATCACATCATCTAACACCTTTTATAAACAAGTCATGCACTTAAATATAAGATTTTCTGCCTCTTTTACTCTTATTGGGAGGAAGCTGTTCTAGAATTTCATTTCTCTGTCAGTTAGAAAGCTACTGCTGAGTCCCACTGTACCTGTATTCATATGGCTAAGAATTAAGCACCTAATTTTTCACATTAAAGTCCAAAAAGGCTGTTGAAAGGCTGATTTTAAGAGAAAAAATAAAAAAAGATCACATTTAGAGACAGACATAAGGACCTGAAGCCCCAGGGGTCTATTTTCAAAATGGTTGAATGGATACCTCTTCTGAAGGGTTAGGGACATGCGACAAGCTGGAGAAATGTGTCGTGTATTGTGGGGACTTACAAGCTCAAACCTGCTTTAACTTGGGAATTTCTGCATTGTGCTCCACTACACAATGCAGATGCTGTTTATCACGTTTCCAGATGTGTGAAATACGGACACGGGTAGCCACGTACTAGCATTGTCCCACTCTAGTCAAAAGTGTGGTAGACAAGATTAACTTAAAAGATGTTCAGGTATATTTAGCAGTGACTACGTCTTGGTTTATACACTCTGCTTGGTACAAATGTTGCTACAATCTGCTGTTTAGGGAATAGAATAAATTCACTCTGTTTCCAGAGAATCTGGTCAGTATGAGTCATGTGCATGGTAAATAATTATTTTTTATTAATATTGTTGGAATATTAATATTAATAGTAATAGTAATATAAAAGGCTATGTTAAACCATAAATCAGAACCTCCATTCATTTCGTTTAATAGGAAAATGATCACTGCAAGTCATGGGGTTTTTTCAATAATTTCCATAGTTCAAACTTCTAACTTTTACTTCCCCCTTTTTCCCTGCAAACAGCTGCCAAGCAAAATAGTAGAACGTGTTACACGAACTAATCCCAACCGCTTGTCTGTTAGAGGGTTAACGTTACTTTCTTTTTCCTTCCTTGCTTTTGCCCCGCGCTGTCTAAAAAGAACACCCAGGTTCAATGAGTGACAAATCATTACAGACCGTACAGTGTAATTAAAAAGCACAGCCATTGATCAGCTATGAGCTAAACCTGAGACAAAAAAAAAGTGAGAGACCCAGAATAGCTGGCAAAACTTCTCATTGAATCTGTCTGAAATGGAAGATGTTCTCCCTGGAGGCATGGAGCGTGGCCCATTGTGCATTTCCATTAGAGATACATACTGACTCAGAGCATGCCATTGATGTTGGCCTATTTATGAAAGGCTGTTGAAAGAGGTTTCAGAGTTAATTGAAAAGAGCTGTTTCTGAAGTAAGGTAACTTCAAACAACACAGCTCTGAAATGTGTTTTAATGGACTGGAAATCAGTGAATTTTCCATAGCGCACATGAAATAAAAATGGATGGCATGAGCTGAAAGCTGCTTTGCCATTCGGTGGGATTTCTTTTTATTATTAATATTATTGTTGCCATTGTTGTTGTTGTTATTGTTATTATTATTGTCATCATCACTGTCATTATTAATAATTATTTTAACTGTAGCTGCTCAATGGGCAGTGATAAAACAACTTTGCTCTTGATTGATTAGAGGACCATCTCTTAAGGTCTGTCAAAATTTTTATTGCACGTCTTTATTTCACACATTTGTAACACAGGTTGACTGCAGAAACTGTCAGACTTGTGCCATTGTAAACAGAAGGAAAAGCTCTTTCAGTTGTCAAGTGGAAGTAGGTTCCAAGGACCTCTTTTACCAAGGTATGTTATGTTTAAAATGTGTTTATTCTTAACAATATTTCCATTTTTAAATTAAAGCATATGCCTAAATTCAGGCATGTGTTTATTCAGGCATTTGTTTAGTCTCTGTCCTGAGCTGAGGTCTTGCACATAAGTTTGTATTTAAGCTCATGCTCAAATAAAAGCTTTTTCAGCAAAACATGCACCTGAATTTCATATATATAAATAGTAGTTGAGTATACGTTTAAATCTCAGCTTGTGATTAAATACCTTTCTCATCTGAAAAGAACATCCTTTAAAATTATTTTTTTAAGCTTGGCAATGTTCAGCAAAAATAAGAATGATTGAGCTGAATTTATTCCTTCTTTAAAAATCTTTTGCAGGAATTCATAGTTAGCAAGGATGACGGTAACTCCTTGCCCTTGAATGAAGGGATTTAGACAACTATATGGTATTCAGGTAGAATAAAAACAAGATCCAATCCTTCCTCAAGTTGATTAATACCTGATATCTTGAGAAAGCTCATAAAGCCCACTGAATTGCAGGGGAAAGGTGGGAGTAAAGGAATCCAGTACTCATTATAACACGTTATAATCAAACAACTTCTGTCATAGAGCTTGAATGATAATGAGTATTTTACACTTCCATTCTACTCCTAATGCTCTAATTCACAAGTTTGGTTGAAAACATCCCGTGTTCCATTAAAAGAGATGACCTCACAGACATTAATTAACTTAATCTCACAAAACTCATTTGAAGTAAAGAAGAGCTATTGTCCCTATTTCTAAATAAGGATTGAAATACAAGGATAGGAATGACTTCATGCAAAACCTATCAAAATCAGCAGAAATCACAGCTTTCCACAGTGCTACTTTCATTTACCACTTTAGCTTCTGATAATTCCTATTTTCCAAAGCTTCCCCTCCCAAAATTAAGACTTTACCTAAAAAATTAAACATTGATTGATTTCTTTAACATTATTTTTCAATTTTGAAGGCTGCTTGGTTAAAAACAAGTTAAAAATCCTAGGGCACAAAAAACCAAACAAAAACACCGCAACGAAAAGAAGCTAAAAGCCAGAGGAATTACTTCATTTTAAATAAATAAAAATCTTATTTTTTAGGGCTGTCATGACATTTTGGCATCTGCACTGATTTTTGAAAATCTGTGGCTGATAATCTTGGATTAACATGTGCTTAACTTATCTTTGAAGTTACTGTGGGTAATTACATACATAAGAATGTGCTACTTGTTCTGCAGAAGTGAACACAAGCTGTCAAAAAAAAAAAAAAGAAAATTATGAAGGCTATGTCTGGAATCTGAACTCAAGGACAACATCACTCCTTACTTAGATAGCTAAACAAACAGCCTGAATCTTTCTGAGGCATTTGAGAAACCTGGGCTAGTGGGAGAGAGGTGTCCCTGCCTACAGAAGGGGGGTTGGAGCTAGATGATCTTCACGGTCCCTTCCAACCTTAACCATTCTATGGTTCTGTGATTCTATGATTCTATGATTAAATATTGAGTAAAAAGGTCTAATTTTTCTGATACACCTCAAATATGGAGAATTAGGCACTGAAACTGAGATGATGAACAGCTAATGCAGACAAAAGGAGGAAGAGATGCTGGAAGAAAGAGGGGAAGAGCAACAGACAGAACACAGAATTAGGGTTAAGTCCCATGAGAAAATAGGATTCAGAGCCTGAGAGTTTCTCTTCATGTGTTGAAAAATATATCCATTTGAGAAAACAAAGACTCATGTTCTCTACTTCTGCAGTTCTTTTATGTTTTTTATATACTTCTGCATTCCTAGAACAGGTCGAGATCCTCCTCCTGCTCTCAGGCCAGTAACCCATGCTATGTATGCTCCAAGGATGGATGCTCAAAAACTTTATGCATAATATCCCTGCCCAGTTGGAACTGGTTGATCTTTAAGTTCCCTTCCAACACAAACCATTCTATGAGTCTATGAAGAAGGACAAGAGGGACATGTTCAATTTCTTGAGTCAGATATCACACCAGGCACCACCTGCTATTTCAATTCAAAATAATGCAAACAAGGTAGAAGGAGAAGGACTAATAGCAAAGTTCTTAGAGCTGACTAGTTCTTTACCTTTAGACAGGAGTGCAGGTCTCAAGCTGTGTCATAAGCATTAGCCAAAGACCCACATCCACACTGGCAAAGCATTAGGTCTCATAAAGCATTTTTAATCAAAATCTTGGGTCTCTGGGGAATCTTAAATTCCTAAGCAATACCAGGGAGGGTTTTCCCAAGTTGCTGTCACAAGCTTAGGTTCATTAAAGATTAATAAGGATCCTGCATGTTCTGCTGATGCTGAATAGATGATATTCAACTTCCATAGACTTCTGAGGAAGAAATTGTAATTAAGCCCCTCTAAAAAGTCAATCTTCACTTTAGTAAGTTGTCTATCATAGCTGTAACTCTATTCCAGTGAGATTGTGTTTGCACAGAATTTTGATTGCAGTTTTGATTCTTTTCTGGAAACGCTGAATATATTGGTGAGATGTGATGCCTGTGCTATAAGCAAGAAAAAACACAGAGAAAGGAGCCTTTAGACTCATACAGCAATATTTGTTTAATTTTTCTATAATACCTTTGCAAACAGGCCAATTAGTTTGGCTCAGAACTAATTAGATACAAACAAGGTAAGCACACAAGACAAGACTCATCATCTTTGGGAAAAAACATGTGTCACACAGTAAATAAGAGGAAGATAGAAACAGACTTTGAGGATGTCACCCCACAAGCTCCCATAGAGTAGTTCAGGGCAATGACAAGCTCAAGGTTAGAAGCCTCAAAGTCCAGATTTATAAAGTTCTCATCAAGATATTGTAACGTTGTTCAGGACGTAGATGGTAGGAATCTGAAATGAACCATGTTTTCTCAGAGTTAAACTTCAGGAAAAAACTCAGAGTGAATGTCACCTAGTCATTTAATTGAATCAGAAATTAATTCCCCAGGGTCAGCTGAGATCGAAACATAAACCTGACTATAATCAGCATAACAATGTTAGCTGAAATTATGCTTCTGAATGATAGCACCTAATAGAAGTGTAGGGCAAAGTTTCCCTAAAGTGGTATTAGAAAAATGTGCTGCTTTTTCTATAGCCTTTGATATTGGGTAAGATGTTTGCATATTTCAAAGTGAACTGTAAGACCATCTGATTTTCATACAAGTACCTGTCTATAACCTTCAGATTTCACTATCCTCCTTGAGCAAAACAAAAATATCAACAAAACAACCATGTTAAGGATGTAAAGATGGAGTCAAGTCTACTCTACTGTTCCCAAGTATGGAAGTGTGTGACGTTACGTTTGTTACCAAAGATTATGGACTTACTGACAGAAGTGAGATGTTGTGTTATAGTGTTTATATAATCATCTGGCTCTTCCACCTTTTCTCAGAACTTCTGGCTACGGCCAGAGACGGAGCACAGGACAGGTTATGTCAGCAGACTGATGATCTCTCAAAGCAGAATCTTCTGCTAGAATTGGTTTGAAAATAAAATCAATAGAATAATAAACAATAAGACCTTGAGATCACCCAACTTGGAAAGATCGTACGGAAGAGGATACAGGTACTTCAGTAAGGTATTACAATGCTGTGAAAAAGATTGCTCTAAGCATCTTGGATATGAAACTAGCAGAATCATATTAGATCTAAGTCAGTGTGGTTTTTGTGTTCTAAGTCCTATGCATAAAGAGGATAGGGGAAGAAGAAAGAAGTGCTTCTAGATATCTTTGTTTGACTGGTCCTTCTATACTGTTCTCATTACCGAGAAACTGAAAATTAAGTTTGTATCCTTCCATGTTTATCCACTGATGTTTTAATGAAGTAATTTTTGAATTAGTAATTAATAGTGAACCGTTGAAAAACTCTCTTCCAAAACAACATTTCAAAAATCACACTTCATTGGGATCACATTTTAAATATCTCAGATTTTGTAGGCTTCTTCCACTCTCATTTGTTTCTGCTGGTAATTCTCGGACCTGGAGTGCTGATAAATAGTATCTCTTGGATTTACTCTGGCTTTCGCACAAGCACATCTAATGGTACACCTGTCCCAACCCACTCATGAGAAACTGAATTGGCCTGCCGAGGTCTACTTAATCCACTCAGTAGGTCTACTCTAGCAAAAAGAGTGGCACCCAGGGGAATTTTATTACAGTTTAACTCATTCTTTATTCAGCTGCCTAAATTTTCATGCTTTGTGCAATTTACGGCACAAACAAAGGGCATCTTCATCTTCCACACAGCAATAGCTGATATGGCACAGAATCTATGAGAGACATATGTTTTTTATACCCATTTGGAGGACAATAGCACACCTGAGGGCATCTCAGATAGCATTTGGCACCTACATTTAGGAAACATAATGGAGCAACTGAATATTTGATGAAGTGGCTTAAGCTGCAAGGGAAACACCACCTTCGTTTCCTCTTGTATTTGGTAAAAATACCAAGGAAGATATTGCTGCACAATAACTAATGCACTATAATAGTTTTGCTAAATAATTCCTATACGATATTTGAGGAAACTCCACTGTCGGAGTAAAGAGAATTCTCATCAGCAGTTGAATTACTTAATTTTATTTTATTGAGATGAGATTATTTTATTTTGATGAGATTATTTTGATTATTTTATTTTGATGAGATTATTCACAACATTTAGAAAACAAAATAAAATTCCCATAAAATCCAAACACCCTGAGAAAGACAATTGCAGACTTTTGTTTTGGTTACAGTTAAAGTGAAAACTTTGAGGTCCAGACTTTAAAGTGTGTACTAGCAGCTAAGAACCAGCAACTGTACTCTAAAGAATTTGGTTTTCCAGATCCTGCTACATTATAAATATAGTAACTATAAATAAGTAAATATATTTGTAAATACATTTATCATTAAATTATATATACCTATAAATAAATTTTAATATAATAATTCTATATCATAAATATTTTAATAACTGAGTATAACAGTTAATAGCAAACATGGCTCATGCAAGCTACCTGTTTTCTTCTTCCACCTTTAAATAAAGATCTTAAAATTTGCCTTCAGTAAGATTTATGATATGTACATGCAAAGGCAAGTACTTGATATCTGTGGATGTTATGTTTGGGCATAAACTCATTTTTTTAACATCATATCATTCTCCATCTGTTCTCTGAAGAAAGGAAAGGTGGTATGCGAAAGAGAAATTTCTGTTCATGAAAACACAGCTAAAACCTTATTCGCATATTTTTAATTATTTCTTTAGTGTGTCTCTGCTAAAAGACCCATTTCCAACAAAAAGCTCAGGGATGCTCCGTGCGGAGAGACCTCTGCTCTTCTCAGGAGCATCAGAGCCTGGCTCAAAACCAGTATTGTAAAGTTTTTCTTCTTTTGAGGGACGAGGTTGTGAGGAGTCTCAGTTGTGACTTTCCTTTACCAGACATTTCCAATTCTGATGGTATTTTAGACATTTCACTTGGGAGAAACCCTCCTCTGCTGGTGCCTGTCTTTCCCTAATGACAGCAGAGATGGGTAAGGTGATTAGTTTAGGCTAGACTAATTGTTCTACATTACTCTAGATCTGTTCTTTAAGTTAGGTGTGTGGAACACTAATTCATACCTATTCAACACTCTGTTGTGATAAAATGTCTAATCTGATTTCAGAGACACAACCACTCACACCAGCAATGTGATTTTTGAAAAGCAATTGTCCATTTAGAAAACAGAAATTATGTAAACTTGAGAAACATACCTGAAGTAGGGAAGAGAACAGATTTAAATACATACCACAAATTAATCCATGCAAATCAAAGCGAAAGTTCTTCTGTTATTGAAGGAAAATATTTGGAACTCTGGAAAAACTGCAACATTTTGAAGACAACTTTCTGATCACCAGATAAGGGTAAAATACATAATAATCAGCCTCATAAATAATGCTTGCTTTTCTATGCATATTTATGCCTTCATGTATCAATTCACTGGACCACATTACGTTACACAAACAGAAATACTAATGAGAGTATGTTTGTCTCTGGCTAACTATAATTTTCCTTCAACAGTTGAATTTCTGTGAAATTATCCATTGCTTTACCCTCTAGCCTGAAATATTAATCACAATTCCTTTCAGAATAACTGGCAAGTTTATCAGTGCTTCCATTTCAGAGCAGTAGGTAAGCAATAGATTATTCTCCTTCTCCATCCATCAAACCAACTCATTTTGAAGTCAGACTGGGAGTTAGCTGAATTAAATAAGAACAATATGTTAAATGTAGCTTTCCTCCTTACAAGCTGACTTCTAGAAACACACCCTAACTACTGTTTTCTTTTATCTGTGACTTAGAAATTCAAACAAGACAGGAGTTCAAGCACAGCTAACTGCAGTCAGATTTTTCCTTTGTTATTTTTTTTCTTTAAAACCAGTAACTGCCTTTGTGAAAAGCTTCTATATATAACTAGAGAGAAAAGAGTAATTAAGGAGAGACAGAAGGTTCTCATCTAGTGTAAATTGGCCTAATTCCACTTATCTTGCCAGAAATCACTTCTTTTCTTCTTCATGTAGTTTAATTTATTTCCATTATATCTACAGCTAATGTAAAAGAGAAGGGTATTTAAAATACTTGAGAGCTCAGGTACTTACAGTTCAGAAGCAGAAGTGTTATAAGGAATGAAATGAGTAAGATATAATGAAAAATAACATCTATATTTTCATCTAAAGCAAATGGAGAGTGATTTTGGAGAAAATAGGTGTATATTCCCACAAACTTATCAGATCAGTCTATTCTGAGAAAAGATTTCACATGAACACTTCTGAGACACACAGACACAATGTACAACTCGGAATCCAATTACACAGGGAACTCACCTCCCATTGGATTTCTCATCTTGAACGCTCCCAGTGACATGGTCGGACAATAATGCATAGTCTTTGACCTGTGTCCTGCATGATAAATGAGAAGTTAAAATGAAAACAAAGCTGAGCGTCTTCAGTAGTGTAATTCAAGCCTAATTAAACTTAGACATAACTCATTCAAACAAAAATTATACTCTGACTGGACACGAGGGATTACAGTGTAATTTATGGCTTTGGCACAGACCATTTACAAGGCCTTTAACAAGTCAGCTCTCCACCCGTGTAACATTCTGTTGGATGTCCCAACACCAAACTGAAACCCTGATTCTTAATCCCAGGAGGCGCACTTTATGCTGCATTAGAAACAGAAGACATCCTCCGCAGTGTGGGAAATCTCAAATCTCTCATTCACCCACTTACCCTCGTAGGAGTACAGAAAGTGAAAGAGGAGTCAGGTCTAGCAGTTCCGTGTCATGTCCCTTTCATCAACTTGTCAAGTCCCATCACAGAAACAATGAGAATTTTTTCTCATACTTTTCCTCCCAGGAGCTCCAGAATCTGTTTTTCACAAGTGATTAGGAACTCTCTTTTCATTGTCAGTCTACATTGAAAATAGCTGATGCTCATCTGTTCTTGGGCCAATATAGACCAATAGTTCATTCTCTGTCACCGTTATGTGTGATATTTGGGGCTTGATTCACTTGCTCAAATTTCAGTCATCCAGTATCATCTGAGATGTTCTCCAGTAACTGAAATATTTACAGTAGGCCAACAGATGGGTTTATAAGGCACCCATGCTGGCCTGAGCTGGGGATAGGTCAGAATACTCTAAGACATTGGAGAATTGGCCTATTCTCCCTAGTGAATAGCAATAGGACAAGAGGAAACGGGTTCAGGTTGCACTAGGGGAAGTTTAGATTGGATATTAGGAAAAACTTCACTGAAAGGGTGATGAAGCATTGGAATGGGTTGCCAAAGGAGGTGGTGGAGTCACCATCCCTGGACGTGTCTAAAAAACAGTTGGATGTGGCACTTCAGGGGATGGTTTAGTGTTAGGGTGGTGTAGGGCTGTAGGTTGGACTTGATGATCTTAAAGATCCTTTCCAACCTTTATGATTCTATGATTCTATGACTCTGTGATTATATGATCAGCACCTTTCATGTGGGGATAACCGAATGAAGCACTGACTTTAATGGTTGGGAAGATTTGGCTGCCCAGACTTTGCCATCAAGTGTCACCTGAGATGCTCTGGGGAATCTGGGGTATCTGGCAGATGCAACACTATCCATTGAAAGGCACATGCTCTTCTGGAGACAGAGGGGCCAAGCAGCTGAAGCTCTAACATGGTGCTGGGTGTTTTGATGATAAAATCTCCATTGACCATCCCGGGAGCTTAAATATCTAGTGCATATCTGGAGTCCAGGTTGTAGACAATGAGATGCTCAATTGCCTGTACACTAGACACATATTCAGGACATTTTAAAATGTCCTAGTAAATCTCATCTGGTCTCCAGCTACCGTTGAAGACATACTGAATCCCTCTACTAAAATAATGTGTCTTAATTGCTTAGCCTTTATGCCCTCAGTGCATTTATAGATAGCCACCATATATAACAAGAGTAAATGTAGAGTCTTATATCTGGGTAGGAACAACCCCAGGTTCCAGTATAAGTTGGGGAATGACTTATTAGAGAGCAGTGTAGGGGAAAGGGACCTGGGAGTCTTGGTGGACAGCAGGATGACCATGAGCCAGCACTGTGCCCTTGTGGCCAGGAAGGCCAATGGCATCCTGGGGTGTATTAGAAGAGGGGTGGTTAGTAGGTCGAGAGAGGTTCTCCTTCCCCTCTACTCTGCCCTGGTGAGACCCCATCTGGAATACTGTGTCCAGTTCTGGGCCCCTCAGTTCAAGAAAGACAGGGAAGTGCTGGAGAGAGTCCAGCACAGGGCAACTAGGATGATTAAGGGAGTGGAGCATCTCCCTTATGAGGAAAGGCTGAAGGAGCTGGGGCTCTTTAGTTTGGAGAAGAGGAGGCTGAGGGGTGACCTCATTAATGTTTACAAATATATCAAGGGTGAGTGTCACGAGGATGGAGCCAGGCTCTTCTCGGTGACAACCACTGATAGGACAAGGGGTCATGGGCTGAAACTGGAACATAAGAGGTTCCGCTTAAACTCGAGAAGAAACTTCTTCTCAGTGAGGGTGACGGAGCCCTGGAACAGGCTGCCCAGAGAGGCTGTGGAGTCTCCTTCTCTGGAGACATTCAAGACCTGCGTGGAAACGTTCCTGTGTAGCATAATCTAGGCATTCCTGCTCTGGCAGGGGGATTGGACTTGATGATCTTTCGAGGTCCCTTCCAATCCCTAACATTCTATGATTCTATGATTCTATGATTCATACTTGTGTTTAAACCTCCATGCCAAAACATGAGCTTTTCAGCCTCAACCCCGTTCACGGTCAGTGGAGAAAAGCAGACACCTCCAGAAAATTACACATTTAGCCCTGAGACAGAATTTTGGATGTAGTGCTGAGTCATCATCTGAGATGACTTTCTACAATGACTGTTTTGGGAGGTTGGTAAGATCAGAGGCTTGGACTTTTAGAGTTTGATGAATATCAGTCTGTGCATTTGTGTAAGGTTCATACAGTGAAGTACCAGGCTGGTTCAATCATCAGTGGTAGAAGAGTAGTAATAAAAAATACATAACTCTGTGTTCTCACAGAATCATAATATAATTTAGGTTGGAAAAAACCTTTAAGAGCATCCAGTTCAACCATTAATCTAGAAGTTCCAGGTTCCTACATGTGTACTGCGGCCAGTAAAATTCATTGTGAATTCATGTCTAGGTCTTTTTCTGTGAAAGGTGGCACAAGAAGAGATAGTTCTTATTCATAGTCGCTGTGGATTTATGAAAACAATGAAATGCCATTAGAGATCTCGGGTCACCCAGAAATACCTTCCTAACTACCAGAGTTTTCTACAGCTCACCATGAAGCCAGAGATAATTTCCACTCTCCTGATCACAGTGGTGCAGCTCTCAGGCAGGCTCTTGCCAAATCCACAGGGAACCGTTCTTTTCTCACTGAATATTGTAGAGAATGAGTTGGCTCTTGACAAAAAAAAAAAACAAATATATGAAAAGTGAATTTTACAAAGCTGAAACTGAGTTGAATGTTGTGAATGTCTAAGCACAGCCTGTCCTTCTGCCTCTGAGACAACACCACAGCCTGTTTCAGGCATGTTTTTTTTGTTCCGAAAGAACTTGACAATCTTGAAGGACATTTTCAAGAACAAAAAGACCTTCATTATAAACTAAAAATGCTAGTAGGCAGGAGATGTGTTTTCTGGAGGAGGTAACTGGCACCTTTTTTATATTTCCTGACAATCTGACCTTAAACTGAAAAGGACTTGATTTTGTATTTAGGAAAAACTACTGCAAAAAAAAATAAAATAGTCATACTTGCATCTTGTTCAGAGTAATAATAGCATCTAGTTCCTATGGAATATTTTTTGACATTTCATCTGAAAACTTTTTATTGAAAAAGCCAGCGCCTTCTCTCCACTTTAAAAAGGTAGAAATTAATCGAGCATGGGAAAAGGGGAGATAAGGAAACATGAGATGCCCAAGGATACTCAGTAAATAAGTAGCAGAGCCAGGATGTGATGAGTTGACCTCAAACGGCTTCCAGGTGCCCACCATGCTGTTGTGTCCCTCTCCCTCCATCAACAGGACAGAAGAGGAAAATACAATACAAAATCTCATGGAGTAAGGTGAAAACAGGAAGAATACTTGCCAATCACCTTCACAGTCAAAAAAGACTTGACTTAGGAAATATTAATTTAACTTACTGCAAATTAATTAAAGTAGAACTAGCAAAACCAATAAACACCTTCCCCCCACCGTTCCCTTCTTCCCAGGTTTAACTTCACTCCTAAATCTTCTACCTCCTTCCCCCAAGCAGAGCAGGGAGATGGGAGATGTGTTCAGTTTATGATGCTTTATCTCTGCTGCTCCTTCTTCTCCATGTTCTATCCCTGCTCCAGTGTGGAGTCCCTCCCATGGGATATGGTCCTTCACAAACTCATCCTTTGCATGTGCTGCAGTTCTTAAAGAAGTACTTCAGCGTGGGTCTTTTTCCATGGGATGTAGACCTTCAGAAGCAGTCTGCTCCAGCATAATTCTCCTACAAGCTACAGTTCCTGCTGGAAAACCTGCTCCTGCATGGGTTCCTCTCCGCAGGCCACAGGTCCTGTCAGGAGTCTGCTCCAGTGTGGGCTTTTCACAAACTGCAGCTTCTTTCAAGGCTCATTTACCTGTTCCAGCATGGAATCCTCCACAGGTCGCAGGTGGATGTCTACTCCACCACTGTCCTCCATGGATTGCAGGGTATCAACCTACTTGACCGCGGATTTCACCACGGGCTGCATTGTGGGTAGCTCTGCTCTGGCACCTGGAGCACCTCCTCCATCTCCTTCATCACTGATCTTGATGTCTTCAGGCCTGTTTTTCTCACATTTTCTCACTCCTGTCTCACAGCTGTTGCACAACAATCTTTTAACCTTAAATATGTTACTACGGAGGTGCTACCAACATAACTGATTGACTCAGATTTGGGCAGCAGTGGGTCCACATTGGAGCCAGCTGAAACTCAGTCTGACATGGGGGAAGTCCCTGGTGTCTTCTCACAGAAGCCATCCCTGCAGTGCCTCCATCACCTAGCCCTACCACCAAAACCTTGCCACGTAAACCAAATACATGGGATTGAAGGTAGAGTCTCAGGCTGGAGCTGACTGAGAATTTTACCAAAACTGAAAAGAAGAATTACATAAATTTAAACAATTGCAGCAGTTTTATTTCATAAAACTCATACCTGAAATAGAATCATAGAACAGTTCAGGTTGGAAAAGACCCTTGGGATCATCAAGTCCAACCATTTGTAGGGTTAATGGCTGGACTTGATGATCCCAAGGGTCTTTTCCAACCTGAACTGTTCTGTGATTCTATGATTCTATTTCAGGTATGAGTTTAAGCTAACACACAGACAGTTCAAACAGTTACAGAATACCAGGTTGGAAGAGACCTTAAGGATGACGTGGTCCAACATTTCTTGTCAAAAGTACAGTCTAGACACGATGGCCCAGCACCCTGTCCATCTGAAACTTAAAAGTCTGCAATGTTGAGGAAATTTTGGCAGTCATTTTGGCACAAGGTGGGTTTTTCTGCAAGAGGAAACTTCTTCTAAGTAAGATGGACAAGATGTTCATGGTCTTCTGGGGAGTCTTCTATTCGAACAAGATTCACATCCAGATCAGCAACAGGACTAAGCTCAGAACAAGCATGTTTAATTTCTCTCATCTCTATTTAAGTCACTGGGACTTGCTGATCTTTTCACATCCATCCAGATCCACAGTTCCTTCATTTGGTCCCTGTGTAAAGGGAAATCCATAGTCTAGGTCCCTGTGGTGACCGTTCAGTCTGTTAAGTAACAATATTTCGATTTTGCTTCTGTTTGGTGGTCGCGTTTTCTCATCTTGCTCTCTGGCATGTGTGTAACTCACAGAATTACCCGTTCCAGCTCAAACTCATTAAGTTGAACCCACAATAAAATCATTCAAGTTTCTAATTCACCTCTGAACTTTTCAGAGCTGGACCTCAGAAGCCAGCAGCTGCCTATCATGTACCTCTCTTACATATTTCCCTTAGTGCAATCAATTTCAACCTCTGCCGTACTGGTTGTTGTAGCAATAGTCACTTTTTGTCATTTTCTATAAAGTGCAAATGCTACAGGCCCTTCAGACACTGTCTGCTCTACACACACGGTGAACCCACCTTTAAAAATGTTTCTCATAAATCTTTTCTGTCACCACTGTTTTGTTAACGTTAAATTGAAAAGAGGGGGAAGGGGAAGAAAAAGATACTCTAAAAAGCTATTCTAGGGTTTGCTTTATAACAATTTTTTTATTATTATTATTTTACTTCATTTTATTTTTAACCATAAGCTATCTTTTTACATCGAAAAGCCAAGTTATTATTTCCTGAAGGTTTACACTTGAAACCTCAGATTGTCAGTTCATTTAATGTCACTTTACTTTATGCTTCATGCCGGGTTTAAGGCTCAGCAAGAATTGACAATGCAATCCTTTCACAACATCAGCTGACTGTGTTTTCTTTGACAGCAAGATTTCAAACCAAGGATTTAATAAACTAGTAGCTCTTCCAGTTAGCAGTGAAATGTTCTTTCAATTCCACCACTTAACTTCAAACAGACCTCAGCCATACAGCAAGGATTATAGCTAAACCAGAAATGCAGCTTATTTGAATGCACAGGACCACCAGGGTTTGACTGTCCAAGAAGGGAAAAGATGAAGAAGTGCAATTTTGCTTAAAGTGTGTCTGTAAGCAGACTACACATAGAGACATATAGAAAGAAAGGACAAGATATTGGAGATGATGCATACAGCGGTTAAATTACTCATTTGTGAAAGTGTTAAGTAGGTGAAAGGCAGCCTAGTGAAGCCTGCATGCTGAGTGAGCTGGGAAAAGGTGTTATGCTCTCTCAGACAGGTGTCATAGACTCCAGAGCCTTCAGTGCAGAGGTTAACACAAAATTCCACTGGGCTGCAATCCTTTACACCATTTTCCATTCATTGTCTGACCTATCTGCCATCCCAGCTTCCCATGTCACACTTCTGAGTTTGGCCCAGTGTTCACACACCCTGAGGGGAGGAAATGCAAAAAAAATGCAAAAAAAACTGTGAATCCTAAAGGGACCTTTGAAGTACTCGGTGAGAAACATCTTGTACATGTACCTTTCTCTCCTTGCAGCAGCATGCAGTTGCAGCTCCAGTCAGAAAGTTGATGAAGAAGGAGGACAAGTAATGGAGCAGAGCAGAAATTCTTGCCAATCCACAGCCATGCTTCTAAGCTGCTGGAGTAAAATCAACACTGATCAGCTAACAATACAGGGATGCACATGTCGACCCATTGCAGTTGGTTTGAGTTGGTGCCCAAGAGTGTATGATATGCAACACTGGGAGCGTCTGAGGAAGAGGTTTATAGGGTATGCTTATTTGTACCCTTGTTTTGGGAATTATGCTGTAGCCATGGGTGTTTTTTAATTCCAGATCAAATGCATTGCCACTAAAAAAATCCTGGAGAACACAGTGTTTCTGAGATGTGTTTCAGGTCTTTCTTCCCTGAGCCCTTATTTTCTGTTATGGAAGAACTGGGAATGACAACTCTTGCACTGAAGTAGCTTTTTATTCTTACTGCTCTCAGCCAGATGTTCTACTCCAAAGAAGCATGGTGCCAACTCCTCTCAGCAAGAAATTTTTGCTTCTCACACAATTACCTCTCCATTTGTGCTCCATCTTGCAACTTATCCCAGCTGTCTTCACCTGCCTTTGCTTAGGACGAATATGTTTCTTGGAAGAAAACACCTTCATTGAAGCTACTTAACTGAGCCTACAGACCTATCCACATAACAATGCTTACCAAAATTAATCTAAATTAACTTTTAAGTGGATTAATTAAATTACTTTGAACTCCTATGTGGACACTTTTGTTCAAAATGAAAGAGGCTTAATTCAATTTAGCTGAATTTACTTTCAAACTATATTAATCTAAATTGAATTATAGCCAATCCAGTCCATACAGACATTTAAATTCATATGTTAAGGGCTCTAGTCATGTTAATTGAGCAAACAGCTGTGATGAGTTATTGCCATCCCCCAGTTCTTTATCACCATCTTGTTACTAGTCTTACTGCCAGAAAATCAGAACAGAAGTTATGATTGTACTTATCCACTGAAGTTCAGTCAGGTACTTCTGAAACCTTTATTCCTTAGCAACAAATACACCAGACTGTGAACTGAAGCAGCTGAGACATCTGTACACATACTCTACCAGCTCTGCTAGAAAGGTGATTACATCTAATGGGAGAGCAGGATGGAGAACCAGAGTGGAAGCTTCTTAGGTCATACCTACATTTCCCAGAACTAACCCATGAGAACCCCTGAAACATCTCAGAGTAATTCTTCAGAGAGTTCTCATGTAGTAAAACTGTGAAAGGAAGTGACAGAAATATTTTAACCCTAGTTTTTGTAAGTTTGCTTCTCTTTAGGGGTATTTCTTTAGAGTGTCCTTTTGACTAGAATCTCAATCAAATCAATGCCTATTAAAACCAGAGAAAATGTAAACAAAGCAAAAAGATCAATTAACCAATTTGTTTTACATGGTCTATAATACAAATTCTAAAGGGTTTTTTGACTTAATCATTAAGACATACACTTATCTATCTTGTTCCTTGTCTTCAGAGAATCCCCCCTTGCCATGCCTGAACAGCTCTTGTCTGTACACATCCATTTCAGATAAATCTTTTGCAAATCTCCAGCTTGCCTGCAACATGAGTAGTCTCTCTATCTTCTAAGGTGACTTCACCAAAACAGAAAGAATGTGAACAACCAGCACCATACCCAAGCAGAAAGCTGCACTGGATTGGAATGTATAGGAGTGGTAGGAGATGAGAAAAAGCCACTTAGATGTTTTTATGGAAAGTTTATATTGAATTAATGGTCACTCAGATTTAATGACCTGGTTCAGATTCTGCTTTTCACAGACCAGGTGGTTTGGTTGCATTTAGTTTCAAATAGACCCTTTACAGTAAAATTGTCTTTAATAAGTGGAAGGTCTGTTTCACAGAGATTACTCAAAGCTCTGTCCAATCTGACCTTGAACACTTCCAGTGATGGGGCATCCACCTATTTTCTGGACAACCTGTACCATTGCTCAGCCACCCTCACAGTAAGAAAATGTTTCCTGATGTTTAGAGAGATTCAAATCTATTCCAATGTGTGCCCATGGCCTCTGGGCACAACTGAAAAAGCCTGGTTCCATCCTCTTTGCACCCTTCCTTCAGGTATTTATATACATTGATAAGATCCCCCTGAACTTTCTCTTCTCCAGACTTGGCTCAAAACCTCTCCAGGGATTATGTTGGCATTTAAACACCCTGAAGGTGTTTATGCTGGCATAAAGTCTAAACTGATGGGTTCAGACCATTGCCTCCAGAAAGGTATTTTCTCAATCCTAGATGAACAGTCCATGACAGCTGGATGGTATCCATCTCTTCCTCCTGATGGAGAGCTCACCTAAGTAAATAGCTTAAATTAGACTTAACTTCTCCTTGGTTAATACTACATAAGAGCCTATCAGGAGGAAATTATTTGGTTTGTCGATTCACATGGGGTTGATATTCCTAAAAACTCCTATAAAGAATTGGAAGAATAAAAAGTCTTTTAGGTTGGATTCCCTGCTATGAATGGTCTAGGACACATTCTTTATAATGAACAACAGGTTTCCTTGCTCCTGTAAAACCCAGGAAGGATATAACTTTTTTAACTTTTTTCCTTTTTTTTTTTTTTTTAAACTTTTAACCTCTCATATGTTAGCAAATCATTTACCTATCAACATCTGAAAAGCAGTTTTTTAGTAACATTTATCGGGCATCCATAACATAAAGTATCACCATCAGCAAAAACATCATTCAAATGCTCTGTGATTGCAACTCATCATATATATTGTGTTGTGCTGTTCCTCTTTCCTGTATGAATTAAGTATGCACATAACCAACAGTTCCCAAGGGCCAAATTTTACAATGTGATAGAACATTTCAAAATTCACCAGCCCTGAGTATTAGACCACTACTGAAACTCATTTTTGCTGTTTGTCCCAAGAAATACTCAAGGTTTCCAGTTCTTGTGGAAAAAAAGGTACAAAAAGGAGATGCCTGCACTTAGGTTTGTTTAGGTTTTTTTATTCAAATGAATATTTTGAAGGGAGAAGAGAAAGAATGGTTTCCTTCTAAACACTGGTCACAAAGTCATAAACATTAAATGCAAACCCAAAACCTAGTTAGACAGAAGTGTAATTTTGTTGCTAGTCAAGTTCTTGATAAGTTTCTGTTTCCTTCAATAAGTAAAACATTGCACAATGTGTAGTTTTGAGCAAAGAGATGAACAGCTCTTTTCTCCTATGCAGTGAATTGGACCCGTTCTCTTCCAGTCTGCTCGAACTCAGTTTCATTACACCACAAGTTGACTTAAGGAGTGATTCAAACCCCATTTATGTCATCAGGGATGACATTTGCATCTCTGAACTTTAGACCGATGATAGAATTTAGACACCTAATCTAAGCTAGTTACCCCAGGCTCCCGTCAGAGTCAATGGAGGGAAGCCTTCTGAGGCAGATTCATTCTATTTATCTTAGGATATATGAATCACCTTAGAGGAGCTTGTTGCTCTTCACTGACTATAAATGGAGCCATAGGGTGGCAGATTCAGGTTTAGCAGCTATCTTGCAAACATTTAACTTAGGGCACACGCATTTCACCCTGGGAAGTTTATATTTTACTTCTAGCTGCAGACCTGATCTTATATAACTCCAGTAGCTCCAGTCATTCTTTGCAAGGCACTTCAAATGCGGAAACTCTGTCCTTGTCTCTATATTGAAATGTTCTGCTACCAAAATAGCAGCTATTTACTTGTAAAATATCTTCTAGGCCTAGGAGTTAAGCCTGATTTCTGTCTTTGCCAACCTTTATTTTGTTTTGGTTTTTTTTTCTCATTCACTCACCCTTCTGTACTTTCTCCTACCTCTATGTGTCTGGGCAAGCTGTTGCATGTGCTGATTGGCCAGCTGGCTGCTTTCTCCTTGGAATAAGCAAAGAAGTGATTTAAACTCTTTTTCCCATGGTGAGGGCACTGGTGGTTATCTTTCCTTTCCCCAGCTGCCAGCTTCCACAAAACTTGTCAGAACATCGTGTCTTGGAGACATCTATCCTCTCAGTCAAGTGTGGTTAAACTCGGCCAGTGTTTGGAAATTATTTGAGAGAGGAAGAGGAGGCAAACATACTGATAGGCAGGACATATTCCCTTAAAATTAGACTAATCATATGCTTCTTTACCACTTAGAAATCTGGTTAAAGTTCTAGTATAAATGTACTTAGAGGAGCAGGAAGAACTTTTTGTATTTTTTTGTACAATTCCTCTCTTTGTGTGAATGACATAAGCTACACCAAAAAAAAAAAAAAAAAACCACCAAAATGCTAGAAAGCATTTATTTTTCTGGGTATACTGTCAAAATGCCTCTTCCAAATGTTCCTGTTCCCTCTTCATCACTATTCTGTGGGACAGTTATCTTAGCATATTTACTTTTTACCCCCTGGGCTTTTTTTTTTTTTCCCCTGAGAATGCCTTAGTTTGTTATGCCCTGAAACACAAAGCATTAACAGCCTTTTAGAGAGTGCCAACACATGGTGGAGGTAGCTACCTGCTCTGTTTTCCATAAAACGGGTGTTAATAGGCTCTGGAGGGGTCCTTCAGTAAAGAAACTGAGGAGTTCAAGCATTTATTGACTGGTGCGTATCTCGTAGAAATATTCGGAGTGGAACACAGGAGATGTGGAGAAAAGCCACACAAATGAGAAGCTACTAATGAAGTGTTTTTACAGTCAGAGTTCGATGTGTGAGCTTGTAAAAGCTGATTAACTATTATTGCGTTTTCATCTAACTGGTTTGATAATTTGTTGGTTAAATGGCTCAGCTGAAAAACCAGTGAGTGTCCTTGGAAACACGCTGGTGCAAGAGTTAAAGCCTCAAATCCACACGGAGGGGGCAGCCTTATGCGATGGATCCTTGATACACTTCTGTTTTAATAGGTGGAAGAAAGAAACGGCTGAAAAGTCTTATTTTATTCTTAGAGGGTTCTCTGTAAGCCTATTCTAGTCATTAACATTGAAATCCTCTTTAGATTTTGTTTTATAATAAAGGCAATTAACAAGTCAATTCTTTTTTTTTTTCTTGAATTTGTCTTTCTTTTTTTCTTTCATTTTCTTCCTCTCTCTGTCTCTCTCTTTTCCTTCCACCTTCGTTAAAGGACTCTGTTTAGAGGAGAATATTCTGGGCTTGATTAACAATTAACTTAAAACAGTTAACTGTCACATCAGAGCAGCAACAATGTAACAGCGGAGACTTTAAAAAGCAAGTTGGAAAAACTGCAAGCCTCACTTTCCAAAAGAAAATCTGGAACTCTGCAGTAGGGAATGGACAGGAGAAGATGTGGAATTTTGTGTTTCTTATGCCTTTTGTGCTCTGTTTTTCCAAAAAGTCTTCCCTTGTTCCCACTTCTGAATTCAAATCTAACCACCTTAACATTCTAAAACCTGTTGGCTAAGGTTAGAACTGGGAATTTTATGGCCTTACTGCAGATGTATGTCTGTGAACCAGCCCTGCAAGATCTACTGATTTTAGTCTGGTGATGGTCTCCACAGTCAGTAAAACTGACTTAGACCTTGGTGGTAAATATTTACTGTGTTTAAAGTAGTAATGAACAACAAGTTTGTGTGTCAGATACTGCAAAAAAGAACTCAGCAGGTGGATTGGGTGTAAACTCATCCCCAATAAACTGAAGAGATCAAAATCTTTCAAGATGGGCCAGCTGAAAATCCAAATTCAAAAAATAAAAGTATGCAAAAAGTTGGTGGCTTTTTCAGAAAAAAAAAAAAAACAACAAAAGTATGTTGTAACAAAAAAAAAAAAAAAAACAACTCCTCACATAATAATTTGACTCAGAAAATGCCTGTGGGGCCATGCTGGGGGTTGCAGCTTCACTTTTTCTTATCTTCCTGCAGTATCGTTTAGATTTCCCGGTCACATTGAATCTCTCATGGTGCTTTAAGGTGTAAGACTCCAGGACATATCCACTGCCCTATATTTTTGGAGAAGACCCTGTGCACCACAGGTCATACAGAGCACAAAGGATCCAAAATCCCATGAGGAACTACAGCAATGTTTCTCAGTCAAAATAAGTTAATGTTCATCCTTCTTTTGACTAATAGTCTAAACGGTCAACTTTATTCTTTTCTCCAGTTTCCATCAAATTCTACTAAGGAAAAAAAAAACAAAACAAACTGAAGAATTCACACAGCCATAGATCAGATAACCATGTTAACCTACTTTTTCACATGTAGCTCATAAGAAGGGGACGTGGGTCCCCTGTTTGGAGGAGACAGAGTCACAATCAGGTCTTGAGTTTATTCTACTATTTCTAAATAACCATATGGAAAAAGAAAGCTAAAACCAGGAAAAAAAAACAACTAAATTATTGAATAATTCAGTTTTGAATGGATCTCTGAAAAACTTGTAGTTCAAAGTCCTACTTAAAGATGATCTTAAAGGTCTTTTCCCACCTAAATGATTCTGTGAATCTATGATTCAATGGTTACTCAAGGTCTTGTTCAGTTTGGTTTGAAGTATCTCTAAGGATGAAGATTCCACAGCCTCTCTGGCCCCAAGTTCCAGTGTCTGATAATTCTCTTTTTTTTCCTTAATATCTAATTATAATTTTATTTATTGTAACTTCAGTCATTTGTCTTTGGGCATCTCAGATGAGATTCTGACTCTGCCATCTCTGCAAACTCCCATTAGGGAGCTGAAGACAGTAATTAGATTGATCCTTGCCCTTCTCAAGGTGGAAGAGACCTAGTCCCTTCAGCCTTGCACAGAATGTGCTTTAATCTCCAACCACCTTAAAGACCTCCACTGGATGCACTCCAGTTTCACAATCTAGCATTTCCCAGAAGCCAAACAGGGGGAAATAATCACTTCATTCAATCTGCTGCCACATTTTTGTTGATGTATCCATTACGAGTTCGGCCTCCGTCACTGCAATATTACATAGCTTTAGCTTTTTGTCCATCAAGCACGCTAACACTGTCACCTAGCCATTAAATTCCAAGCCCATGAAATTTCATCAAATCTCTCTGCCCTGAGTTCAGACTTTTCAGTTTGCCTTTATTGAATTTCTCTAAGTTCTTACCAGCTTATCCCTTCTTCTTAATCCTTTCTCCGTATCAGTTCTGCTCTCCAAGATTCACACCCACACTGAAGAATTACACCCTTTCCTGCTATACAAGAATTTGAAAAAATGTGAAGAATTAAAAGGACCCCATAGGAAAAAAAAAGCACATGTGCACTTTTATATATTTGCAGGCCCAGGGAAAATGAATCAAAGTGTGAGACAACAGATTCAACAAAGAAAGACATCACAAGACTGACTGTAAGTTAAAGACAGACAAATTGAAATAAAAAACAAGTCGTGACTTTTGAGCACTGAAATAAGCAACCAGGATGATGGATGGAGTCTCCAGGTTTTGATGTCTTCAGATTAGGTCCAACTGTCTCTCAACATGAACTGCTTTAGCAAAACACAAATTACTGGTCTTGACACACGGAACAGGGGATGAAATGCAATGGCCTGTAGTATGCAGGACAAGAAACTGAATTATCTAATGGAGTCTCCCAGGTTAAAGCTTTTGAATTTATGAATAATGTCTGGGACAAATTTGTTGCTGAAATGATACAGATGTCTGTAATGATCCCTGCTCATTCTATTGTGTAGCTGCTTTTCTTGCCAAATGTAACCACATAATGTTTCCAGAAAAAATGGTCACTGAGGCACGCGCCATTCCAGGAATTTTTTTTTCTGACGGGATTTGTAATGTAAATGTGGAAATAAATTCAGTAACATGGATGTAAACACATACAGGCTAAATAGACAGATATCATACTTACACTTGACACCTACTTTTATTTCCTATCTACACATTTACCATATAAAACTTGTAACATAAAACATATAAAACAAATATTTAAAGAAAAAAAAACCAAACCTCTTGATTAGCAATCACTTCAGCTAGTAACTCCCATATGCTATATGGGAATTTCGTGTCAACAGCTGGAAGAAACACCCATTACCCAAGGCAACGTTCAGCCCAGTTTATGAGCACCGTTCCTCATCCTCCCATCCCCGCATCTCTGTAAGAAGCCCGGTTTGTTAAGACCAACACGTCCTTCTCGGTGGAGCTGCTCCCCAGCCAGTCAGACCACAGCCTGAATAGATGTAAAAAGTAAATTCATACCATCTCATAGACTTAAAATTTGCCCTTGATGAATGGCATGAAGTTCCTGTGGGGCTGTTTCTCTGTCTTGTATAAATCCCTCTGCATAGCAGCCCTACCCTCAGGCATATCTGCTCTCCTCAATCTGGTGTCATCCACAGGTTAGATGGCAATTTGTTGTGTCTTCTTCAGGTCGTAGATAAAGATCCTAGGACAGATCTCTAGGTAGAATCCATGCTGTTCAGCACCTTATTTTCAACCTGATCTCACCCATCTAATCATCCACCCATAATTTGCTTCAGAACCATAGAGCAACCTATAGTGAATTTTCACATCCAATCCAGTATTTACAGTTTTACCTGAATAGCAGGTGTACAGGAATGAAAAATCACCCTTTTTTACAGTTCTTCGACTAATTCTACTTTTTTCCTTCATGGTCCAAATGATTTTTCTTAAGCCACATCTACATGAAGTCATAGAATCATAGAATGGTAAAATCATAGTCTCATAGAATGGCCTAGGTTGGAAGGGACCTTAGAGATAATCCAGTTCCAATGTCCCTGACATGGACAGGGACACCTCCCACTAGACCAGGTTTCTCAAAGCCTCATCCAGCCTGGCCTTGAACACTTCCAGGGGTGAGGCATCCACAACTTCTCTGGACAACCCATTCCAGTGTCTCACCACCCTCATAGTAAAGAACTTCTCTCTAATGTAAAATCTAAATTTACCCTGTTCCAGCTTTAAACCATTGCCTTTTGTCCTCTCATCACATGCCCTTATAAAAAGTCTCTCTCCATCTTTCCTGTACCCCCTTCAGGTACTCGAAGGTCACTATAAGTCCTCCCCAGAGCCTTCTCCAGGCTGAATAGATAAAACTTGTTCAGCCTGTCCTAATAGAAGAGGTGCTCTGGCCCTTTCATCATCTTTGTGATCCTCTTCTGGGTGCCCACCAACAGCTCCATGTTCTTCTTGTGCGGGGAGCTCCAGAGCTGAACACTATACTCCAGGTGGGATCTCACAAGTGCAAAGCAGAGGGGTAGAATCATGTCCCTTGACCACGCATGTTTTCATCCAGCCCAGGACATGATTGGCAATGTTGTTCCTGTTGCAAACGAAATCTACTTTTACAGTTCAAATGCATTGTTTTATTTTTAGCCTTAGATCCCTCTGAGCAGAAGCCCAAAGATTTCACCCAGTAGTGCCTCGGAGACTTGAAATCTATCAGGACGGTAGTAGAGAATTATTGCGCCAGCACTACTGTATTCTACAGGAGAAATTCAGTGGCACTGAAAAACAAAGGAGCCAGCCACTGCTGTCATGTCATTGCGTGAGAGTTAGAAGCTGTGTTGTAAAAATAATTAAAAAGACGTATAAAATCTTCAATTATTCCTGCTTTCACAGCAATTAATTTTCAAAAAAAAAAAGTTACTGAAACATCCACCACCACCAGACAATCAAGAGTGAGAAAAAGAGAGAGAGAGAGAAGGAAAGAGTAAAACCTGGCTCCATGCAGGGCCTTTTTGCTTACAGCTATGAGACAGTACTGCACTTTCTCCTAATAACCTTGACCTGCTTTTCCTGGCTCAGCAGTAGCATCTGTGTCACATCGGCTTAGCATCTGTTTATCAATCTAACAGCACAAACCTGATTCCTGCTCCTATTCTCTTTAGCGCTCAACAATCTTAAAATGACTGAATTAAAGCAGCAAAAAAATCAGGAAACACAGCTCCGTGGAAAGAAAAGAAATGGGGAAAAAAGAAGCAGGGAAGAAAGAAAACATATATAGGAGCTCCTTTTGTTTACTCCTGGTGGATTTTAAGGAGAAATTTGTGATGAATAATCATAATTACAATCTCCTGTGCAGAATTCAGGGCCACAGGCTTTCAAGGAAGAGAAGGTAGAACCACATCAGACTTTCCCATGGATCTTAAGAAAAGACAAGGCAACTACAATTAGGTGATACAGTACAATTTGCCTGCAGTCTCTGCCTCCAGGTGAAAGAATGAAACTCCAGTGAATCTGATTTAGTGCAGTTCTTTAATAAGCAGAGTGAAAGATACAGGGAAGTCCCCAGGCTTGTCCCCGTGGTTTGTCTTTCCCCTTTTGCTACCACTGCTAGGCTTTTTCCAGTTTTGAGACGTTTCTGAGCATAAGGAGAATTCTGAGTTTGAGGCATTTTCATGATGGCCTGAGAATATGTTGATTACGCCACACACTTAAATCACGCAGGAGTCCCTTCCCAGGGTAGTCACCCTGTACAGAACAGCTCCTGACTCCAAGAGTCATTTCAGATGAAAGGAGAGTTGTCAGCTGGAGATTTCACTTGCACAAAGTAGGCACAGAAGGCCAAAACTGGGGTGTCAAATAAGCCAATGTTGTTCTTTATTGTTTGTTATTGCCATGCTCAGATCTGAAAAAACACCAGAGCCCCACTGTGCTGTGCATACACAGCTTAGTGTTTAACTTCCAGTCCCCACCTACACAGAAACTAAGACAACAGTGAAAGGAGGGGGAAAAAAAAAAAAAAAAAAAAGATAAATTCTCTGATCTGCTGGAAACTATTTCATGAGTCTGAGGTATTGTAGACTAAGGGTCTCGTGAGCACCCAGTGTTTAAACTGTAAAAGAGTAAAATAGACATGTCCAAAATTAATAAAAACTCATGCTGTTGGCCACATCAGCACAAACAGCCAGGGATAGTTTACCTCCTATTCAAAAGAAAGGTTTTTTCCAACATTACGGAGATCACTGAATTCATTAATGCTGTACTGGAAAATTTATTTGGTACTGATTTGGACAGGTATTACACTCAGAGAAACACTGAGCATTCACCTACTGAGGCACCCTAAGTTATTCTCTGGTGATGTCCCATACTTTGTTGCCCTGAAAACCCTAAGACCAAAAGCCAAAATCTGACAGTGGTGTGGCTGAATGTTATGGTATGGAAGGCAAAATGTTTTTTCACAATGACATATATACACAACATTATTCCTTCTTCCTTCAAACTGCAATAATAGAGACTTTGGACTACATCTACAGTAATACAAGTCTGCTTCACCAGATTTTGTCCCAAGGTCCATGGTTTGGTAATTCTAAATAAACATGGGAAAATAAAATAAAATAAAATAAAATAAAATAAAATAAAATAAAGAAGGGACTCATTGCAGTTGTACAAACTACAAGCTATCAAAACCATATGACTAGATCTCATTGTGAGGTAAATATATGATTTACAGGCTAATTCACTGCTCAAGCCACCTCCAGCAAACTTAGATTCGTCAAGAAACGAGTTTGAAAGAAAAAATATATGTAAAGAATTTCTGAAGCTCCAAAGAAGGTTTCTTCTACAGGGAAACAAAGGATAAAATTAGAGACTATAGATCTGTGAGAGCAGACAGATAATGTGCAGTTATTCCAGATTTCTTCCTAACGTAACAGTGCACATGGTTTGGCTATGATACAAACTGGAATTCTGAGCCTGTTTTACCTTTTTATTTTTAGCAGCTTTTTACTCTCTCCACATTACTTCAAATTTTTTCTGCAAGCAGTGCCTGAAACTCGTAGGAAAACTCTCCAATGTCATCAAGCTTGCAGGATAACACTTATATTTAATGCAGGAAAGATTTATTGCCCCAGGATTACTCAGAATCTTTCCCTAGCTCATTTTCTCAAAGGCTGGGCTTGGTTCACGTCAGTAGCTGTCCAGACTTCACTTCAGGATCACTCATGCCTCAGGCTGAAAGTGCAGGAGGTGAACAACAGGTTGGGTTTGCGATCTGGTTTTTTCAGAAACTTAGGCTCTATTGCCACAGGATTACATTTATATATAAAATAGGATATAGTTTTAAGATCATGATAACTGATGTCAAGAATAGAGCCAACTTTTATTCAGGAGGCTTTTTTAGAGCAGCCAAGTAGCTACATCAAGAGTCAAGTCAGTAGGAAGAAGATGTGAAAAAGACTGACTTTAGATATATGGAACTTTATTGTTAAAGAAACAAAGTTCATGACAATAAAAAGAGCCAGTCTTTTGTTTGGATTTTTTTTTTAATATCTGTAGAAGAAATTTAAGTAAGGTGCCAGCAGCTCCCACGAAGTTGCAGCACTGCAACATAACTGAAGTTTAGGAGGATAGTTGTCATTAATAGCGTATTGAATTTATAACCTGTTTTGGAAGGAGCAAATGAACAAGAGAAGGTATTATGGATACATAATGGTGGCTTTCTTACTGAATACCATCCTATTTGTAAGTGCATAAGGACGTGGTGTTTACACAAGTCCCATATATCTCTTTTGCCCATTAGTCACAATCTCCACCAATAGCTTATGAACTCCTTAGCTAACTTGAATGTATTTTAACAAAGAGGGAGCAAGAGGAGAAAAAGAAAGCTGGTCTCCACGTGACTGTGAAGCCAGCCACTTAAAATACGCTGAGATCAAACCGAATTCAGCAAATACTGACTGAGCAGCAAGACAAGCTGAAGAGTAACAGGGATCAGGTACTGGGACAGAGCTGGGATTGACATGTGGGAAGATAATGTCCTGGGAAGGAATTAAAGAGACTACCATGGGGCCATGTGGGAGCTGGGACCATGATCTTGGAGAAATAGGCTTAGAAGGATGAGTTTCATTGGTTCTGTTCCATTTAGAACAGTTTGTTTTGGTATTATTGAAAGTTTAGAAATTTGGGATCTCAACTAACTATTGATTGTGCAGATGTATTATGTCTGCATATGCATATAAACTGCTTTATAAAGTATGGCTGATGTATGAGAAAGCAGGAGATGTCACAGAGCAGTGAATCGAACAGTCTGAGTTACTCCCTGAGCAACTAAAAAGAGAAAAAAGAAAAAAAAAACAGAAGAAAATATCTTTCTAACGGAGGACTGTAATTTGGGAGACATATGCAGCCAGCAGTAAACTTCTCTTCAAATTTAAGAAAAATATAAAGATGAATTAATTATGGGCTGGCAGTTGGTGGTAGCCTAGGGACCAACTGTTATTATTAGATAGCATTCCATACAGACAGAGGACAGGACAAACCAATAATAAATACAGTTGGCTCTCTGAAATGAATTATTTCTCAAAACTGGGAAATTAGAATGAGATTTAATAGGTAGGAAAAAAAAATCAGGAACTTGACAATGAATATTGGAATTTTTTTAAAAGAGGTTTATGAAGCTATGAGTCCAACTTTGAGTAAAAGTAAAACTTTGTTCAAAGGCAAAGGAAATGCACTAATTAGAAATAAGAATGCAACATGTGACAACGGGAAAGAAAGAGACCTTAACACACACAGCAGTATAAATTAAACATTATAAAGTGTAGAAAATTGATAAGGGAAGCTAAAGACATCAAAGAAAAACCCATGGTTAGTAGGATTAATGACAATGAACTTAATTTTTAGGAATAATTAGGAGCAAACTAAATCCTACAAATAGCGTAAGACCATTTAGTAACGGAAACTGCAAAACTGTTTAAACTGTACAGTATAGGGTCAGGTCTCCGTGCATTTCTGTTTATCTGATACGGCTTGAACAATTTGCATCTTCAAAGAACTTATACACTGAGGAGTGCTCTATATCCTGTAATTTTAAAGGTCATAATTAAATTAGTCTTATGACAACTTCTCTAGTATTTTTTCTAGGGTCAACTTCAAAGTAATCAGTCTATCCTTCTTGTCAGTTCATTTATCTGTTTTTAAATACACTGATATGACACCAGTATATTTTCCTTTTCTAGAATGTCTTTGTTATGTCAAGATTATTAAAAATTAACAACAAGGATTGACTGTGTGATTCCGTGATGAGATTACAAGTCCATTTGGTAGACCGTGGAGGTAACCTAATATACCTGAAGGCTTTTAAAATTACTATCACATATTCTAAAACACATGGAAAAAAAACCCAACACTCTGAACTTTAAGGAAATCCCATAACAAGAAAACAAACATTCAATGGAACAAAAAAAAATGGACAATAAATATTAAAAAGATAGGTTTTATACACAAAACCAGCACTGAATAAATGTTGTTTCAGATTAATTTCGTGAAGAATTGTCAAGGGTTAGGGCTGGGCTGTCAACTAAATACTGACAGATGATCTTTAACCCCTCTCCCTCCCCAAACAGGAAGCAAAAGGGAATAAGGCAGAGAGACTTACAGATTGGAAAAGAAAACTAAAACAGATTTAGTAAAACAACAGTAGTACTAATAAGGAAATAATGAAAATAATGAAATACATACAAATATATACAAAACTGATACAAAACTCAGTTCCCCCCACCCAATAGTAATGATGCTGCAGAGTTGGCAGTCCCAGGTTCAGCAGCACAGGGGAACTGGATACAGGAACTGGATTCAGGAACTCAGGGTTGGCATCGAAGGCAGAAGACTGGATGGAGTCCTCCTCAGATGCTGACTGTTAAAGAAGGGAAGAGAAAGAGATGCTTAAACCCCATGAATATGACATATATGAAATGGAGTACTCTTGTTAGTCACCTGTCCTGTCCATTCGTCACCAGAGGTGCAGCCTTTTACTTCCTTTTGGCCCTTTTACTTCCCAGTACCCTCAATGTGTTATGTAAGATCCAGCAATGACCTTGGTCACTACACGAGCAAGTATAAGGAGAGCTTTTCTGCATACCAGTCCTTGATAGTATCTATAAACATCAGCTTCTAGTAGCAGACATTGTCTGGAGACCATGCTGTTATCTTCAGAAGGTGTAGTCTCTTAGAAAAGACTGAGTTGAAAAGTACAATCACTGAACAGAATTAGTTCTGTTCAGCTCCAAGCAGGACAGGAACGAAATTGCCTATTCAACAGTTTCATGGTCTGAAAACAAATATAAATCCAATGATGCTGAAATTATATCATCAAGCAACCAGTCAGAGTAACCTGAATATTCTGGTAACCCAAGTTCAAAAAAAGAATAGACTAGACTAGACTAGAATAGAATAGTTTTGATTTGAAAAGACTTTTAGGATCAAGTTCAACCATTATCTAGTTCTAGGAGACCCACTTCTAAACCATGTCCCTGAGCAGCATAGCTAGATACCTTTTAAGCACATCCAGGATATGGCAACACTATTGCAAGGAAATGTGCAAACAAGGAATGAGGTCTTATCTACAGAGAGGTGTCTGTATCTTGGGAGTAGTGACGGAAAAGAACCTAGAATGATGCTGAAGTAAGAGAATAAGCTTTGGCAAAATATTTAGGCAAGCAGAAGTGATTGGGCACCATAGAGGGAGAAAGGGTTGAACGCAACAGTCTGTGAAATGCCAAAGCTTAGTCTGAATGATCTAATGGATCTTTCAGTGTTGATGAGCTTTATTTAATCTGAACGGATTTGTCTATTTCTTGCTAGACATTACAGGATGCTACTGCTGAATGCAGTGAAATACATAGTGTTTCATCTCCACATGGGTTTTCTAAGCTAAAAGGGATCAGTATTGTCTGACATCATGTGTAACACAGCTAATCCGGTGCTTTCGCAGCCCGTGGTCCAAAACATGTTTCTATACCTCCTAAAAAGAACATGAACAAGCAATTCAGGAAATCTGAGTCTGCTTTTTGATGAACAGATGAAGAAATTAATCAGAAGCTCATAAAAGAAGACTAAATAATGCCAAAAAAATCTTCCTTTCTACCCCTGTCAATGTGGACAATTGCTTATTCTTCACTTTTGTCTGTAAAATGGACTAACCCTACGTAAAATAAATATGGTGTTTCACAACAGATTTTTACCAAATGGTTCTTACATAAAATCAAAACCTTTTGCACAATCAAAACATATTGATACAGTGTTAAAATGGGGTCCTACCTAGCCATTTTAATTATCCTCTAGTTATCTTTCAGTTATATTTTAGTTTAGTCCAACAAAATTTTAAGTGACTTTTTAACTTTCCCATCAGCATCCACGTTCCCCATATGGTCAACAGTCAGAGGATGTTTTTAAAACCTTGCAAAGGATGATTTTTTTCTTGCCCAAACAGACATTCAACATCACTTGACTTTCTTCTTAGACATATGTAGCCACACACACATGCACACCGCACTCACAAAAATGAAGAACCACTTATAAAGAATGAAAGGCACAGGTAATGGGGTTTTTATTGCTTTCTGAATTGGCATCACCATATTTTGTCTAGGGTAATACAAGCAAGACATGGATTTCCAAAGAGAGCTTCAGTGCTCAGAACACTGTCTTTTCCGGTCTGACGTGTGTCTGGTCTAAGAACAGGACCAGCATCAAGGACCTGACCTATCCTGTTGCAACCCCTAACATACTGTGATTCTGGGTGATTCCACGATCTGGAGACTTACCCTTGCAGAATAAATTTCCAAGGGGACAGTTAAACTGGTTTCCCAACTGCAAAACAGCCTCAACAAAGACCAACGTCTGGTCAAAGTATCCTGTCAGGGACCTATGTTCACTGTGTATAATACACATGGTTAATTATTATTCTTGGTTTATTTTCTTGAGATGATAAGGATGAAGAAAAATAACAGAGAGGGAGCGGAAATAAAGTTAGAAATGATGTAGCAAAATATACTAGTATTTTTAGGAACTGTAAATTTTAAATGTCAAAACCTTCCTTCAGAACACACAACAGCACTGTTTTATAAAAGACCTGTGACTTTGTCCTGGAGTCACTAATTAATGTTCCTGATGCTGATGGGGACAATCTTTTAGCAGGGCCTCTTTTCATAGACAAGGAGTAATGGTTTTAAACTGATAGAGGGTAGATATAGACTAGATGTAAGGAAGATATTTTTTTCAATGAAGGTAGTGAAATCCTGGCACAGGTTGCTCAAAGAGGTAGTAGAATCCCCATCCCTGGAGACATTCAAGGTCAGGTTGGACAGGGCTCTGAGCAACCTGATCTAGTTAAAGATGTCCCTGCTTGTGGGGATTTGGACTAGATGACCTTTAAAGGTCCCTTCCAGCCCAACACATTACATGATTCTATGATTCTATGTTGCTGTGTCATCTCCCACTGGCAAACTGCAGTATCCCACAACTACTCTGAATCATTCTTAGAATTTTCATGGCTGCAATTGTCTTCAATTTCTGACAGAACTGAAAAAAATCCGTTTATTCTTTCTTAGATTTCCAGTCACCCATTCTCATCCACCAGAAAGAACACTTCATCTTAAAGAGCTTTTGGAGAACCATCCAGTCTTAGCCATTTTACTTCTTATTCACAAACAACGCTTACTTAAGAAATGAATGGCTCTTGCCATTGTTCATTAAGGACATACTTATCAGTTCCAAAGTTTAATCCAAGATTTACTTTACCCATCGCTTCACTCATTACCTGACACCCATTACCTGACACCTTCTCAGCCCTTCAACATCAGTCGTTCTTTAGATAGCATAAGGCTGTCAGCATCTCATTCCTGGTCAATGAGCCAGCTGCACTGTTTTTTTTTTCCTAGTCCTTCTGTCTGACTCCCTTAAATCCATCTTCATACAGATTATTTCTACAGTTAATACCAGAAAAACAAAAATCCTAAGTATCACCATGACTGTTTTTTCTACCTTGAGCTTGATTTTAACAACATTACCAGTCTTCCAAACACTCTCACAACAAAGTTCCCTCCATTTTTTTCATCAGCTTTTTCACTGTGAAAAATTCTGGTACACATCTAATGTCTTGTGCTATCCGCGTCTTCTATTACCTATTTGCAGTACAATTAAATAAGGTTGTGCATTTTTTTACAATTATTGTTATTTCTAACACGAGGATAACATGTACAAAATCCCTCTTCACTTTTAATAACCCCGTACTTGGGAAATTCTTGGGCTTTTGTTTTTCCTCTGATGGGATATTTATTCCTCTGAGACTGGTCAGCTAGGAGAATATTTATGTGCTAATAAAAAACTTTAACAGAGGGTTGTTTGAATCTAATAGTCTCAGGTATTTCAACACATCTTTGCTTGTCATGTGTCATGCCGAATTACATCGTGACCTGCATGTGACAGAAGCCCATAATATGACCCCTGTAATACAGTTTAAAATGTAATGTAGTGGGAGGGGGGCTTAAAGAGAAAAAACCTCACTCTTTTATGCTGGATAAAAGCTGTGTGTTCTGAAAGAAAGCAACTTCAAACTGCCAGGGAGCTGGGAAAGATTAAATGATAGCTCAGCAACAAGCCTACAAAGAAATCTGCAATAGTAGATTAAATGATACCTGTAACACATTACATTAATATTAATAACTTTCATTAATATTTTTCTATTTTACAGCACGGATCGTTTTTTTTGCCTGAGTCATCAAATCACTACTAAATGTTAATTTGTCAACTAGCGCTTGGCAAATTATAAGCGGTTTATAATTAAATACAAATACAGAAAGGTAAATAAACATTCACGGATGATAAATGGCTGGCTGGGACACAGGGGCAGAGCCGTGGAGAAAAAACAGTTGTCCTGATTCTCAGGGCTGAGCTTTAGCCTTTTGGTAACATCTCTTTCCACCAATCATGCACTTATACTAGTATATCCTGGCTTCAGAGAAGACTTGCTTCTTTACTGGATAGCGTGGCTGTATCGGGGGGAAAAGAGAGAGAGGCTATGGAAGATTTCCATTTGAGGTAAAGGAATGAAAAAGTCCTTCTGTTCTTGCAGAGGATCACATTCTCTGGGGAAATGATGCTATTTGCCTAGATGGGGCAAGGGCGGGGGAAAGAAAAGAAAAACCTGTTTCTTCCTGGCAGAAATGGTGAAATTTCACCCTTCAGCAATTTGGTGAAAACTGATCGCTGTGGACACTTCTCAGCCTGGGTAGCACAGCAGAAGACTGCACCATGCGAACTGGCAGATGCAAAGAGAGAGAGGGGGAAAAAAATTGCACTTTAAAACCATGCAGCAGGCTGTCCAGCTCAGTTAATCTCTTCCGCAGTCCTCCCAGCTTGCACGGGGCTGGTGTAAGCTCAGAAAAGAGAGGACTGGGCTCATTTTTGCCAGCTGGGAATCCAGCATATGAAAAAACAGATCGTTGTGAGCTACTGGTGAGAGGGTTGTACTTGGGGAATATGTTCTGTAACTAACCTGCGCTCAGCCACGGTCCCTCATTCCTGCATGAGACACAAGCAGGGATCACAATATGAATCAGACCAGCCAGGTCCAGCTCATTTTTGGAGCTGCAAATGGAAGAGAGGCCATGACATGGCTTCAAAGGAGAGGGAAATGCAGGCCAAGCCAAAAAGGAGCACAGTGAAAACGCCTAACAAGGGACAAATTATGCTTACGTTATTTTGCACAAATCAACACTGTAAAATAAGTTCAATATCAAAACTGGAAAAAAGTTACAGCAGATGGATTATCACCAGAAAAAGGACATTGCATGTAGGTCAAGAGTCTTCAATTCATATTGACCAGATCTCTTTTTCTTTTGAATGTCATGACAAATCAAAGTATTAATGTTATTACTATTTAATTGTTGCATCATAATTACAATATAGTGTCATATACTATTTTCAAAGCAGAGCATGCAATTTGAATTGATGATAGAAAATTAAAATTAAATAGTAATAACAATGCTTATTTTTGTTGTTGTTACTACTGCTATTAAATTGCAAATTAAATTTATGGATTATCTGGTTGTGAAACAAGAATAAAATCCAAGAATTTTTCCTTGCAGAATGGAAATGTAGGTTTCTATCTTCAAAGAGTCCACACCTTAAAATAATGTAAGGCCACTGCATCAGAAAGGTAGTAGCCATTTCCAAAATCATCAATGTCCTATCAGGGGAGGACAAGCCTGTAAACAATGTTTAGTTCTCCATTAAGCTCATCTCAGATGTATCCCAAAAGGAAGTGTTACTTTTGGCAATGTGCGCAGTGAGAATACCCCAGAACTGAAGTGAAGTAAAAGAACAGTGTTCTGCGTTCAGAAATATGGCAAAATCAGATATGAATGAACACTTTGACGTCCATTTGAACGATGCTTGGTCAATAGTTAGGTAAACCTTGCCATAAAGAATTCAACAGGAATCTATAAAAGTGCCTGGGTATAATGCTCATAAGTGTCTCATACTATGTGAGATGTCCTAGGGTAGAGGAAGCAGCCTCTGAAATCTGGCAGATATGTCCCAGGATCTACACGAGACCCATGTCTACCTGGTCTGGCAGCTGGAAGCCTGGTGGAAAATCAAGGATATCTCAGATGGCAATGAAGGTTTAAGTTTAGGAGTATAAATTGAGCTCCCTCTTTCTCTCCATTGACTGTAAAGGGAACTGGAGGAAACTATTTCCAATGTAGACACTTATGGATCTATTCAGTCTCTCACATGCAGGCATCTTGTGCCATCTGAGAGCTCACAGGTTTCCCCCCTGGCCTCCAGCTGCCACCCCAGAAGGCTGCTGGTTTTCCATCCTATGTCATATCCGTCAGTGTTATGCAGATGTCTTGGCAATCCAGAAGTACCTCAACTGGCATGAGAAGTCTATGTCAAAGCAATGAATTCTGCTACTAATAAGATTCAGCTTCAGATTTAGACAAAGCACCAGATTTAGTTATTAAACACAGGCTTCTAGTGATTGCTTGAGATGTTTCATCATTCCTGAGACATCTGCACAACAGTGCCAGACGTGACAGAAGCCTTACAGGAGACCCGTGAGGTCTGGAGTCCAAATGGGAAATCTTAGACTGCCAGAAGTGGCACAATGTGCATAGGGAAATGAATGTTTTTCCAAGTTATCATAGCTAACAGTCTAACTGATTGTCCAGATGTTCAGATGGAGGTGTCTGCTCCGAGATGAGATTGCTACCTGCCCAGGCTCTGTCGGCTACATAGGTAAGATCTCCCTTGACTTAGTGGGAATTTCAGTAGAGAGCTTATGTAAAGGCACTGCTTTTACAAATGCAGTTCTGAATCTTAATTCTAACTCGGGGTTTGTTGTATGAATCCCACCCTCAAAGTTTAGAGAAAGGAGTGAGCATCTCTTTTGTGTTAAGGAATCAATTTTTCTGAAGGTTTCAGCCTATATTTCCCACTACTTCTGCTGGACTCTCAGGCACTCATAAATAAATAATATGGGAAAAAATGATATATTTACTTAGCTCAGCTCAGACACAGACTTCTCCCTAAGACTTCTGTTGCAGATTCAGATAGTAACGCTTTAAATGAGCTCTTAAAGTCTTTGCCAGCAATTTAGATCTGCAAGTTTGGAGCTCACAGAAGTCTCTTTTCTAGTAGATTCTGTACATCACACTGTATGCTCCTGTGGTTAATGTTGACCCTTGAGTCAAAGTGAGGTAGTTCTTCAGCATATCTACAACAGACTGAAGGTGTTGCTTTGGGAGAAGGGGTGTGAAGAGAAGTGTAGACATGTTCTATAGCTTGGTAAAATGTCATTCTCCCCAGGAGTTAGGAAAATGTCACATTCTGCTGAACATCAATGCTTTTCAAAGCTTTCTGTCATAGTCCTTAGCGGGTAGGATCTCTGTGTCTATACTTCTGCAAAGGGTAATTTTGGGGCAGATATGAGATTAATTTAACTTCCCAATCAGATCACTAACCTCACTCAACTTTTTTTTTTTTTTAGATTTGGAAAATGTCAGCTGTGACCTCAAAGGCATTCCTACCTCACCTCCAATTTTAACTCTCGTCCTCTTTGCCTTGTCACAACATTACATGATAAACATCAGGAGGCAACGGTAACCTGTGCTAGAAGGGTCCAAGCATAACCGGGCATGAAGGCTGAAGGGATTTGTGGGCAGGTTGGGTACATGGGACATTCAGTCTCAAGGAACTGAGTTTCAGTATCCCACGTGGCTAACAACTCCTCCAAGACCTCACTCTGCACATACGCAGGCAATGAGATTTCAATATTGAATAAAGAAGTCACTTTGAAATTCCACCTACCCTGCCTTTTTCTTCCTTTACAGCATTTCAGGGGTAACACAATAGCCAAGTAATGCAATAATAACAAAAATAACTCTAAAGCTACGCTTGATTCCATTGCAGCGCAGCCTACAAGGGCAATCTTTTCTTTCTTTTAATAATGCTTTTATTTCACAAATTTAACAGAATTATGCCCTAATTATAGTGGAATTTTTTTTTATTTGCCACTGGGAGGAAATAAAGCAGATGAAGCTGTTTGAGAGTGCATGGTTCATACAGCTGTATTAAATGCTTCCAACTGCTGTCTTTATGGTTGTTAACAAGTCAGGACCAGACATGCATGCATTTTCTGAGTGCCTTTGAGGATTGCATGGATTATACTTGTATTTTTATTAGAGCTGCTCAACTCGTTCACTGAGAAATAATGCCTGACCATGCTTTCAGAACTGTCATCTATAACTCAATGAGAAATAAACCTATACGTAAAGACAGACAAATCACATTGTGAGTAACTTGGAGTCTAAAGTTGTCTGCATCTAATCTAGGTCACTTCCACTTTCTTTGGTATCAACACAGGAAAATAAACAGTTCCTGAAGGGGTTCATTTCTCCCTAAAGACATACGTAGAGTAGGTCACCAAATGGACTCTCAGAAGATCCCTATTTCTCTCTATTTGAAAGAGAGCCTGGGCTGAGTCTTTCATGGATAGAAATCTAATTTTTAGACACGTAAATTTAGATAAGATGAATCTTACATAAAGAGTTTAATTCTTTTAAGATATAGGTTAAAGCTGAACAAATTTGGTAGGAAGACTTGCAGATTCTTTTACAGGTAGGTAAAAAAAAAAAAGTCAATCAAGCCTCCCAACCTTACTAACTTCTGCACCTTCCTCATCCCTTGCTCATTCCTGTCCTGCTGTAATCAATGCGTGCATAGTTATACCCACACAGATCCGACTGCAAGCTGGCAGCACAGGAGTTTAGATTTGGAATCACGTTGGCCTTGTGATATTTTGGGTGCCAAGTGTGAAACAGGTGCTTGGTTTTCATAAAATCATGATCATACACGTTAACCCACACCAAAGCAAATAAAGGAAAGTTGCTATCCAAAACCAAAGACATCCAAAGTAACTGGTTTTCAAATACAGATTTTCAAAAGCCATAGCTTTTATCTTAATCTCTTGTCATTGGTGTAAATCCAGAGTAACTTGAACAGTTCCATTAACAGAACAGGTGTTGACTCTTCAACTGATGGCAAATCCAACAGAACACCTTCAGATTATTTATTACTGATAAATCTCAATAAAGTTTTAAATCATCAAATATTTTACCTTAATTCACAAACTATGACACAGAAAACAATTTACGTTGAAAAGACAATTTTGCTTTTTTTCTCTCTCTTACTACACTTTGAAAAGATATTTTTGCTTTGTTTTTTCCTGTCTCTTACTAGATTATCTGTCAACAGGAGTTTGCACATCATCTTCAGCAAATGTTCGCAACACCTCAAGATCATCCTAGTTTAACACAATCTGGAAGAGACCCCAACAGGAACAGAATTCCATTTAGAAATTGTAAAGTGTTTTTCATTTTCTTCCTAGCTGTGGCTGATATAACAGGAATAAGACAAGGATAAGATCAACTAATTAATATTACTTCTCAGGTTCCAAGTTTTGCTTCGGTCTTGCTCTCAGGAGAAGCAAGGTAATGCTTGTCCACCCTTGCAGGAAGTTTAAAGTGACAAAGTTTAAAAAAAATCACAAGCATATTTATTGTGTTTGTAATAAATGAGGGAATTGTTTTTAGAACTGGCAAATTGCCAATAATGATCAGCTGGGGAGGTTTGGGTGTGGGTTGTTGAAAGATTTTTTTTAAATTTACTGAGGAAACAAGAAATTTTATGGAGAACCAGAATTTCACCTGCATAATCAAAAGAGAATAAAACCAGCCCTGCATGAAAAAAAGATGCTCACTAATTCCTCGCACAGACCAATTAAACCAAACAAGAATGTTCTTTTAGTGTTGAATTTAGCCTGTAAGACTTTGGCTTCAATTCCCATCTCTGCCCTATAATTTCTGTGTGACTTGGTTAAAACATTTACTTTCCCTGTGTTTTTGATTTTTCATATTTACGGTGGGAAAATAATAGTTCTTTTCCTCATGAGGGGTTGTATAGCTCATTATTGTTTGATAGATGTCTTCTGGGGATGTTTTAAGTAGAATCACTCATCTCTTGAGGCCAAAATGACCTCCCCAGATCCCTCTTGGCCCAATTTTCTAAGCTCCTGTGATTGCTTTTTAGATGCTGTGGTAATAGGGAGCATATGATGACCTAGACAGATACTTTCAAATGACTCAACCAACAGAGCATCTGTGGTTACCTCTGGGAGACTCTTTCACAAACGATCTAACAGACACTTAAGAAGTTTGTCTAGATATCCAACCTCATTTTCCCTTTGCTCAATTTCATCTCATTGCCCCTAGTTATGAATCTGCAAACCACCCTCAACAATCCCTCTCCCTCCTCGCTGCACACATCTTTCAAATGCTCACAGAACTGCTAACATCTTCTCACAACACAGTTGGGGACAGCAGGGAAGAGGAGCGGACGAGAACCTCTTTTGAGCTCCCAAGCCCTCAGGAAGCGAGCACACTGCCTGCAGAGATGCCCATGTGGTTTGCCTGTATTAGAGCAGTGAGCACCTGAGGAGAAACCCACCTGGTGAGTGAGCTTGCTTTCATTTAAAAAAAAAAAAAAATCATCAAATAGTGTTTGCCTTACTATCTTAATTCAAGCACTTAATTAAAGCCAACAGAGGATTCTAAAGTGAGGAGAAAAATTAGAGCAACAACTTTTTAATTATGCTGTAGGCAATTTCTCTCATTCTTTCTCCAAAAATCAAACAACAGCTCCTCTAAACATACATTTAGACTAAGACGATGACACTTAGCAAGCAAGTTGTTGGAGATTGTCCTCCCAAATTCATGACCTAAATAGCATGTTCGCTCCTTACCAGGGATCACCACTGGGTCACTCCTTAACATCCCTTTCCCCAAGTCATGGGAAAGGAGCAGAAGAAAGAAGGAACAGGAGGTAGCTTAAATGGTGATTCCTTCCAGGAACCTCTACCAGGCGGAAAAACTTCCTAGTCATGCAGGAGTCTCATTCTTCCAGCGGTACAGCAAGTTGCTGCCTGCTTCCAGACAGTGGAATAAATGAAAAGACTCCTGTCATCTCCTGGAAAAACACAGCTCCTGCCTGTGAACAGCAAAGAGCAGAACTTGCATCACCCACTCAAGTCTTGCAGTATTACTAGTTGCGTAACAAAAAATTTTGTCTTTACAGACAGCAGGTGATTTCATATTACTTGGGATGGACAGAGTACTGCTGATGTGGACATGGCCAAGCTTTAAAAGGAGGTCCTACTCAAGTCTAATGGAAATAGCTTAATGCAGGATCCATTGCAAAAGAAAGAGGATGTTCTTGTCCTATTGATGTAAAAAATACGAAGTTACGTCCTTTCTTTGAGTGTAACACCTCCTGTGATTTCATCAGTCCTGCCTGCAGAAAGGCACCCTGAGTGAATCTTCAAAAGAAGACAGAAGATACAGTCTTCCTTATAGAAACAGTCTGACTCAGCAAAACTATAGTTTCTGCTGATCTTCATTCAGCAGGACACTTCTACTGAAGTCTATGGAACTTGCCAGGGTCTCAGCAGATACATTAAAATAGCATGTGAAAGAACTGGAGTCTTTGGAAACTGAACCTTACACCAAACAGAAGTGCTTAAACATCAGTTCAGTCCACTCAAAATCCACATCCAAATTTCAAACAATCTTCTTACCTACACTCTCTCTGGACAATTCCTCAACTGATGTCTTTTTTTCTTTCATTTAGTTTAGAAGGAAGGGAAGAAAAATGAAATCTGAAGGGAGGAGAATATTTAGAATACTTCTGCAGGTTGTCCATAGTCACAGTTGCACAGACTTAAAACTGACCAGACTGCCTTGCTACCAGTGAGGGAAGGAATTGTGGTCAGGATCTCAGAAATGGATCTAATTACATGATGGGCATTCGTTTTTAAGATCATCGTCTTTGTGTGAACAAGACCAGATGTTTCACGTCTCAGCCTTTCTAGGACAATAGGCTGGAGATATTTCTTGGCTTGGTTTGACTTTCCTTTGTGCTGAGTTGTTGGACTGGTGTGTCCGCTTAGCCTCTCCATTCAAGAGACCCCAGCTGTGACTCCCAGGGTGCAAATCCTATCACACCTTGTTGCAATAGAGAGACAAACCAGACAAAAACTTTTTTGAGATTAGATATAATTTGTTATAATCCTTTTCCGACAAATAAGGGACAATATAGCCGAGATGGAAAACCAGTTATATTCTGGTTCATTCTAACCTTTAGAGTGTCAAACGATGGAATAAAACCAATTATATTTGGCTGAAGAGCAAGATTTTGAGTTGTCAGGAAATTATAGTGTTCTTTAAATATAATGTAAATGTCTAAATTGGCCTGAAAGGAAACCATTGCAATATTTCACATCAATGAGAAACCCCCTGTGGCTCAGAGAAAGTGAAATTATTTCAGTGTCACTGCTGAAAATAAGAACCATGAATTAACAAGAGTGTCCTCTTTATGGCAGATATGAAGTCAGCTTCCAGAACCCCATAAAGCCTGTGGGTTAATCCTAGCTCTTCCTGGGATAAAGTCATAGTCCTGGAGCAAGACAAATAGTTTGGGCAACTCTGTCTCCAACCAGACTCCTCTGGGTATTTATAATCCTTGCTGAAGAAATGGGACTTGACCCAGACAGAGTCAATGTTTGTTAAGCTTTGAAACTCTTAATTTCATAACAGAAAGCTATGAAGCTCTGATATTACTGGTTTTTACAGCTCTGTCTATAATAGTAAACTCAAGAGGGTTTGGACACGACCTAAACCAGGATCCTTGTCTTTCTGTACTGCTTAATTTTTAGGACACTCCCTAGGATCTGACCTATGTAAATGCATATTTTTCTAAACAAAACCCCAGCATAGTTCACAGGAAGCTGAGACAGTCCTAGAAAAATTCAGTCTTGAGTGAAAATGTCGACAAACCTGAGATGTGAAAAATTATGATCTGTAAATTCACATGGACCAATGAGGTTTTCCTTTTCTGATTTATTTTGCTTAATTGATCTTAAAGAACAAGATAGTCCAAAGTAGCCCCCATTGGAATCATTCTTACCTGTTCAATAAAACTCTTGTCTGACATTTCACAAAACACTTAATTTAGTTCCTCACCTATAATCATCCTGTCTTTTATGTATTATTATTGCCTATCTAATTTATTTAAATATCAAGAATGTGTCTAACTGAGAAGAAAAGCCTGGGTTTGGATTGCAGCACTTTGCTCTCGCTGGGTTACATTTATCTCTGAAAGAACAGGGGCAGAAAAAAAAGAAAGGAGATATAGAGGCAACATCAGTAAAACGTGTCATAATAAGATGACCTCCCCTTCAAGTGTGAGGTGGTTTCCACACTAAAAAGAAAAAAAAATCACCTGAAAGTTTTAAAACTGAGTTTTTAAAAATGCCAAAAAGAATTAAATAAAATGCCCCTGTTGAATATAATCATCTCTACTAGATAATTCAGGATTTTCTCATCTCTAGATCTGTCTGTCAGTTGAAAACTTCTGGCTGTGTAACATATTTTTTCATTTACCTTCTTCATGTTTTTCACTGTCGTTTTGGAGGAGACCGAGGAGACAGTATGAATTATTTTCTACCCTGTTGCAATATTCTCTGAAGAGATTGACTACATGGATCTTATCCTGAAACTTCAACACCTTTGACTGGCTATTAGCTGCTTTCTCATTCTCATTAGCATGTCAGAAGAGTGTAGGGAGTGTATCTTGAACAGTTGTCTTCTTTTTTTATGATCTTTGTCATTAAAATGACAAATACGGAACATCTATCAAAACAGTGTGGTAATTTGCATTTTTTAGTGTGAGAAATGTACTGAGAATGAGGAGACGGTACATAAAACGTCCAACCTAGCTCTTAAAAATTACCAGATGCCTTCAGAGAAATTTAAAAAATTTCATTTTTTGTAATGTTAATATCAAAAACAATTTCATGGCATGAAGCCATCCGCAGAGTTGACATATAAGCGAGGGACAGGTTCTACCTTGTGGATGTGACTTACATAAATAACAGAGACTGACAGAATTCTACACTCGGTCAAATCAGTGGTAAAAATCTCAGTGTGAAAAGGATAAAACCAAATATTTTTGAAACTTTCATTCAATGCTTTGAATGTGCTCTTTTGCACACCAACCTACCTAGCTGTTCCTCACATGGGCCCAATTATTATCTGGCATTAGCTATTAATGAATTTATTCTCTCAATAGACTTGTGACCATGGAAGCAAATCTTTTTTTTTTCTGATTTACACAGACACATCAAAACTAAAGAAAGGTATAAAACTGCCTTTGAGACTGATGCCCTTATTTAATCACAGAACATGGGAAGCAACTATAATCATCTTTCCCACATTGCCCCAAATATTATACTTATATCCTGGTGCTTAGGATCAAAGAATAGCTCAGTTCCTTCTCCTCATATCCTCATCCAGTATTTGGCTTTGTAGATCGGTATGACATAAAGGGCCCCTCATATTCTCAGTCTTAGGGATTATTTTTGTCACATCAACATTTGTCCAGAAGATACTAAACTAAGAATGCTTATTTAGTCCATGCACATGAGTTAGACATCCCCATCCCCCAGTCTGAGTTTTAAATCATCTTCGGTAAATAAATTATGGAGAGGTTTGCAAGAAGCTTAACTTGGAAATAGCTCTTAAAAAAAAAGGATATATCTTTTCTGCCGAACCCTTATCTGGATGACAATCATAATGGTTTGGGAAGTAAAAAAAGTAGGATTACCAATGCTGAAAAGTAAGAAAGTGCCTATATCTCTAATCTGAAAGTATTTGGATTATTATGTGGATTACTTCTGTAAACTTGTGTACACCGAGCTGGCAACAGTAGTTTGTATTTATACCTGAGGCAAATGAATAAAATCACAGGCATAAGCAAGCATGCACATTGCTGTAGGAATCACAGGATGATTTGGAGTGAGTGGGAATCAGAAAGGTACCTTGCACAGTTAAAAAAAAAAATATAGACTCTTAATTGCCTAACAACCTGAAACGTGCAAAACTGGTAAACAGGAAAGAAGGTCTCCAAATTGAAAACTCCAGACGATCAGACAGATCTTCCTCTGTCTTGTGCTGACGTTATTTATGAAGAGCTACTGTTAGACTGAAAAATTTCTGACTCTGACAGCACAGCTGAGGTCCCAACATTTCCCTTTTTGTGCTGGAGACTGTGCAGAAAGTTATCTTTGATTAGTACTTGAACTGTAAAATTCAGGGGAAAAAAAAGGTTCCAAATTTCCTTTAATAGTCTTTTAAAAATGCTGTCTACATCACTTACATCCTTAGCTATGGATTCTCCTAGTACAAGCACATACAGTTCTCCTCAAATTATGAGCCTGAACTAGGTTTTGGCCATACCTAAGTGTTGGCACTTAAGGACATGGTTTAGTGGTGGACCTGGCATTGCTAGGTTAATGGCTGGAATCGGTGAGCTTAAAGGTCTTTTCCAACCTAAATTATTCCATGCTTCCGTAAGTCTTTTTTTTCCAATTATCTTTGCTACGTTAACAATCAATCTTCATTTCTTATTTTTCCCCACTTCTGCCTTTGATATTTCCACGCTCTGCTGCCCACTCCCTTCACAATTTTCCGCTACAAGAAGTACTTTTTTATAGCATCTTTAGCCCCTCTTTCTTTCTTCTGCTTCAGGATAAACTTCTCACTCCCTCTGGAAAGAACTGGCATATGGGATGCTGCTGTCCCATGGTGGCTGTGCTGCATCTTTCAGGAACCCTTAGTGACTTCCCTGCTTCACCTGTGTGTTTTCAATCCCTTCGCAAATACATTCCCAGTCACACTTATTAATAGCCTCCTGCTCCCTGCAGTTTTTCACAGCTGTCCCAATGAAGAAACAAAGCAAACAAAACCAAAAGTAAAGCAAATTTCCTGGCAGATTTAACTTTACTTCTAGGATTTCTCAAAATTGATAATCTCAGAAAAGACATTCAAACAAGTTTCATCTACTTTTTGATGTCTGCATCACACCTACAAGTTTCTTACTATAGATTCTTTTTCCTTTCAATGGAAGAAAACAATTTTAAGGGTGTAATTCTTCTGACCCACTAAGGATGAACAAACTGCCACACCAGACCAACCTCTTTCTCTCTATAGAGAGGTCTAAACAGCTATATCACAGACAGCTGCATGATACACCTCTACTTTGTAGGCATCTACACTTAGTCAGGTGAATACCACATTAAATTTAACAAACATGACCCATTGACCCATTCAAATGTCCTAAGCTACTAGTGGGGACAATTCTGCTTTGGGTTACACACCTAGTCAAATGTATGACTCTTAGAAAGACAAAATTCATCTTCATTTATTTTCAAAGACTAACACCGTGTTAAAAAGTCAAAGGCCAAGTTTTATTGAGACAGAGTCAGAAACTCAGCTGGGTTTTATTTGGTATTTTAACATTATTGCTTTGACTACGTCCACACTGAACAGATTATGAACCACTACAACTGAAGAGAATTGCTATCACATCGTATACCTGCAGGTTAAGATGAGAATATAAAGAGGTAAAGGTGAGTCAGTAAATCTCCTTCATATGAATTTTAACTGGAGAAGCTCAAATGCTCGCAGTGTCCCCAAGTGCTCTCTCAGGGTGTTCTTCAGCTGCAGCAACAAAATCTGGGCCAGTTGTGAGAGGACTTCTATTGAACACAGCCAGCTCAAATGTATTTGTCTTCATGCATCTCTTCTTTACATTCCAGCTTTGACTATTTTTTCCTTCCCTGAGAATACTCTGAAGTTCTAACAATGTCCTTGGAGAAATACCTTGCCTGAAAGAAGCATTTGGTTAAAATTACAGTGGAAAACAAACAATGCTAGATGCTGCCATGTTTCCCCGAAATCCCTCTTTTGATTATAAGCAAAATCTCAGTTGAGCAAAGAAAGTGAAGATTGGGATTTAGTTTGGTTGTGTAAGGGTGTGGGATTCTTCTTGCTATTATTATTTAAATTTGGTTTTTATCTCCAGAAATAGCCAGATTAATAATTTCGTTATCTTGCCACTTTGTGGAGCAGATATTGAGTATGATACAGTCAATCTGTTTTGCTCAGCTAGTCTGCCACTGCCTGGACAATATTTTTTTTGAATTGGTGATTTATGTTGGTTACTTTACCCCTAAACTTCTGAAACTCTGACAAGTGATTTCTTCCTTTGTCTGCATTGTTTTCTCTATTGCTTTCGTTCTTGGATCACACTTTTAAATTTACTTTTCCTGAATTTAAACTTCTCACTTACATGTCTTAGATGTGTGGCTAAATATCAAATCTGGATTAATCTTATCAAAACTAGCAAGAATTTCAGTCTTCCAGGTTCTTTAGAATCATAAAGTCACAGAACCATAAAATAGTTTGGGTTGATAGGGACCTTTAAAGGTGATCTAGTCCAATGCCCCTGCAACGAATGGGGACATCTTCAACTAGATCAAGTTGCTCAGAACCCTGTCCAACTCAACCATGAATGTTTCCAGGGACAGGGCTTCTACCACCTCTCTGGGCAATCTGTGCCAGGGTCTCACCAACTCTCATCATAAAATAGTTCTTCCTTATGTTTAGTCTGACTTTGTCCTTTTTTAGTTTAAACCCAGTATCCCTTGACCTGTCATTACAGATGTCATTAAAAAGTCCATCCTCATCTTTCCCTGTAGGCCACTTTAAGTACCAGAAGGTTGCTATAAGGTCTCCCTGGAGCCTTCTCTTCTCCACGCTGGACAACCTCATCTCCCTCAGCCTGCCCACATAGGAGAGATATTCCAGCCCCCGATCATTTTTGTGGTGCCCTCTGGACCCAGTCCAACAGGCTCATACATTTCTTTCACTGGGAATCCCAAAGCTGGGTCCAGTTCTGGGTCCCTCAGTTCAAGAAGGACAGGGAGCTGCTTGAGAGAGTCCAGCGCAGCCACAGAGATGATTAAGGGAGTGGAACATCTCCCTTATGAGGAAAGGCTGAAGGAGCTGGGTCTCTTTAACTTGGAGAAGAGGAGGTTGAGGGGTGACCTCATTAATGTTTATAAATATGTCAAGGGAGAGTGTCAGGAGGATGGAGCCAGGCGCTTCTCAGCAGCGTCCACCGACAGGACAAGGGGCAATGGGTGGAAGCTGTAACATAGGAGGTTCCACAAAAATATCAGAAAAGACTTTTTCCCTGTGAGGGTGACAGAGCACTGGCACAGGCTGCCCAGGGAGGTTGTGGAATCTCCTTCTTTGGAGACATTCAAAACCCGCCTGGATGCGTTCCTGTGCGCTCTGCTGTAGGTGGTCCTACTCTGGCAGGGGGGTTGGACTAGATGATCTTTGAGGTCCCTTCCAACCTCTAACATTCTGTGATTCTGTGATTCTGTGAGAGTTGGACACAGAACTGCAGATGGGATCTCACAAGAGCAAAGTAGAGCGACAGAATCACTTCCCTTGACCTGCTGGCCATGATGCTTTTGATACAGCGCAGGATATGGTTGGTTTTCTGGGCTATGAGTGTACATTGCTGGGACATATTCAGCCTTTAATCCATCAACATCCCCAAGTCCTTCTCTGGCAAGCTGCTCTCAACCTGCTCCAGCCTCTATTGGTACTGGGGGTTGCCCTGACCCAGGTGCAAGACCATAAAGTATAGAAAGACATTATGGTATAGAAAAAGCTATTCTAGGGCACAGCTCCTTTTTTCCTGGTGATCAGCTATGAAGAGAATTCAGGACAACTGGCTCAGAGATAAACACGTATATTGTAAAGAGAAGTGAGAGTAATTCTTCTCCTGACATCTAGTTCCCTAGTCTGCCTGCCAACAAGGCCATACTTCGTTTTTCCTTTTGCCTCCAACCACTCTCTTTCAGGTTATCAACTTGGTACCAAACAATGATACAGAATTTCTCCATCAAATGATTTTCACTCATTCAGTTGGACTCCTTCCATGGCCTTGAAACACAAAGGTTAAATCACCCAGGACATGAAACAGCTTCATTTCTGGTTTTTGCATAATTCAGAGAACAGTGCTTATTGAAAAGTGGTCTGTTTGGTTTTTTTTTTAAAAAAAAAGTAACTACAATATTCACTATGTTAAAGAAGGTGCATCTGATAACATCCAGAAATTTTAATAACAAAAAAGTGGGAAAACAACTATTCTTGTTGTAACAATTGAAACTGTAAGTCAGTGTTGCTGATACTATCTTACAGAAAAAGAGTATTCAGTAAACATTGAATTGTGCAGACAAATTACTTCAAAACTAGTTGTTAATATGGGATGGGAGGAGACACACATACAACAGAGGAGGTGATGGGAGTAATGTAGTCAATATGTTGTGAAATATTGTATCCAAAGCTGATCCTGAACCTCCTGAAATATATAATAACATGAACACTGTTGTCACATATCGGGGTGAATGAGTTCCCTGTAGGAATTAATGTCTTCAAAAAGTGGAGGTCTCTAATGACTGAGCCGCAGAGTCACTTTTATCTCCTGTTCAGCAGGATTTTAAAAGATAAATTGCAGTGCAGCCATGTCTGAACTAGTACAGCATTTCATGGACTAGAAGCAAAATAACTACTTAACCTTGATGTCAAACTTCAGTTACAAAGCCCTGTTTGGAGCTTCTGAGTCATCTTAACATCACATTAGTACGGCTAAACTGCATCCAGGTCTAGGATCACTTGCTACTTGAATACTTAGCTGGTGTCTCAGCACTGAACAACCAGCCATTCTGGGTTTGGATTTATCTAAGCAGAATCAAAACAGGTTTTTTCTGATTATGGCAGAAGAGATAAATCAAGCCACACTGAGTTCATCTAAATTTCTTCATCTAAAAATTAGAAATTTAATAATATTTTTTCTATAATTAAGATGGCTTCAGCTACGTTTCAGTTTGTTTTACATCAAGATCATCACACTGCAATGTTAGTAACATAGTTTTTGTAATTCTTCATATTTCATCTTTAATTATTTCTCAGTTGCTCTGATCTGACTAAAATAAAACCTGGAACAATTGGCTTCGGCAAGGCTAAGTCTGGTAGGAAGAGTACACTATAAATACAGTCTAGAAAGATATAGCTGTTGCCTTTATTTGACAACCTAACTGTTCCCCAAGCACTCATCCACCAACCTTATAAAAGGAAATGTAGTTACTGAGGTCCAAATTCACCGTTAGCTTAAGTGTGTGCAATTCCACTGAAGTCAACACAATTGTATCCATTTACTCTCATGGTGAATTGGGACCCAGACCTTTGCTGAAGTAATAAAAGGTCAGCCAAACACGCAAGTAAGAGACCAAGTTCTGGTTGAAATGAAAACTGTGGCTTTGCTCAAAGTTTTTGACATAAGACGATAGTACTAGTTAATAAATGAGCTGAACAGACAGTGGAAGAGTAGACATTGGGGTATATGAGTGAAGTTACAGAGGTTTACAAGCATGTTATATTAACTGAGTCATGATAAATAATTACATTTTTTCACCTTCTGCAAATGCAAAGAAATATGTCTTAGATTATCTCATGCTGGAACAGGTGGTGATAAAATAGTGAAGTTGAATGCCTTTAAGATAACACAGAATATTTGCCATTAAAGATAAAATGAGTGATGCAGATTTATCTCTCATACACTTACATATAATCCTCTCTGAAAATATTAGGTTTTGTTAGTAGGATTGAAAGCCTAAATTGGCTCATGAAGACACTGCTATTTGACTTGCAATCACTCTGCTGTGTTTGAGAAGCTCATACGGTATCTACAGCTTTGCCTCACCAATCATGTCTAAGGCAGCAGGAGTCGGAGTACGTAGACAGAAAAAAGGATGAGCCTCACTAACTGGGTGTAACTTGGTCTTGTGGTTACAAGGTCTCATTTACTCATGTTATTATACTCTTTAGAAGCACAACGGGACATCAACTAGGATTCACATTGTAGAAACTGAACATATAGTCAGGAAACTAGTTTAAACAGCTAGGCTTAAACCTAAGATCTCTCTGTAGCCAATGGAGACTGTATAACTGGTAAAAGTAATTACCATCCTGATAGCAATCCTCCACAGCAGAGAGATTTGTGCGTTGCCTGTAGCACAAATCGAAGAAGGCAGGCGTGCAGAAGGACTTTGGAGGGCGACACAGGAGGTGACCCACAGAGTCAAGAAAGAGCCACCAGTGACCAATAACAATGATGATAAATATATTACAGCAGCGTAGCTTTTATCTATGGCTGAACTCTCTTATGTCTAAACAGGCTGCTGCATGCAGCCTGCTGTTGGGAATGGCCCCTAGAAGGTGCTGTTCTTGACCCAGCCCCAGGCACTCTCTGGAGAAGCTCCAACTGGCTTAAGCTCTGAACCAACCAAGTAATTTAACAATATGCTTGACCTAATTGCAAGGTCTGGGCTCTTATTATGGCCTTGATTTGTTCATTGTTGGCTGTAACTGATTTACTGCAGAAAGACGTAGTTTACATATTAAAAAAGAGAGGAAAGCATTTCAGTGTGGCATATGAAAACCTTTAATTTTAAGGTAGAGGCTGTTCCTGAGAGGCAAAGTGTTGCTATTTTATTGTAGCTTTCACTCACAAAGACTCAAGTGCAACGTGCAAGAATAGGTAGAGAAAGTAGGGCTGGACAGGACCTCGGGAGATAATTTTGCTCAACTTCCTCCCCCAAGACAGGATCTTCTGTATCAAACTGTTTAAGACATGTTTGTTTAGCCTTCTCTTAAAACCTTCCAGTGATGGAAATTCCACCACCTCCCCAGACAGAGATAGCCTACACTCCGAAAGTTAACATAATAACCAACCTAAATCTTCCTTGCTACCATTTAAGCCCATTGCTTCCCATCCTACCTCCAGTGGATGCAGAGAATAAGTTATTTCCTTCATCTTTGCAGCAACATTTCCGTCACTGCACCATGTCGTCCTCTCTCACTTCTGTTTTCTTTGCTTGTTAAATTATTAATAATCCTAAAATAAGAGTACAAAATAGTTAATATATGCACTAATTCCACAGACATTATATTAAACAGGCTATCTGTAAGGGTGAAAATTGCATATGTGGGATTTTGCTGCCATGTGCTTGTTTTAAATGCATTATTTCGTATTTTCATTTACGAGAAGGATTGTTTGAATCGTGAGGGTTGTTTTGAAAATATTCGGGTCAACTTGTCTTTTCCTCTAACCCTCAAAGGGTTAAGTCCCTGGCTGATAATTCCCTTTGCAAGTCAGATCCTTCATTACAAGTAGAATCCTTACAAGAGGACGTATTTCATTTTTTAACTGGAGCATATCTAATGATCCGGGGGAAAGCCCTGTCTCGTAACATTTGATCTAGCCTCAGACAAGAAGAGCAAGGTGGCATCAGCCTCCTCCTATTTAGTCATGAGCCAAGGAACTGCACCCGTATACAAGTGACATGCAGAACACATGCATCAAAGTAGCAGCTCAATCTGTACTGCAAATAACACTCTTTCACGTCTCAGCATGGTTGCTGGCCCTGAGCTGTAGTTCCAGTAATTGACATAGTTGCCCAATGCTAGAAAACAAACTCGGAAACTATTCTCATTAGACGTCCCCCTGGTTTGCTGCTCCGTTATTGTAAAACCCAAACACTGAGCTTCCTAGCAGCGTGGCTCTGTTTTTAATTAGTTCTGATGGCACTGGGCGACACGCCAAGGAAAAAAATGAACTTCCTGTGATTGAGGCTTGTTGCTCAGTATGTTGCTTCCTCCACACAGAGATTGTTTTCACAACATTTTCTGAAAAGGAGCTACTGACAGAAATAATATAAGTTTTTACTGCTTTTGATATTTTTTTTTTTATTCTGCCTTCCATGCTTATAAAAGGCAGCTCAAAGTCAGGGATCCTGAAAGTTACTGTGTCATTATTTTGCCTTTGTGTGACTTGGCTGATTAAAGACATTCTAGCAGATTAATTTTTTAATAGAATAAACACAGGCTCCTGTTAAAAAAATTTAAGACCAAGGACTTCTTAGTGTTTCAAATAAATTAATTTGGTTATGTTCAGGGGCAGGAAGGGACTTGAGGCTTATATTCAACTGCATAAACTGTCACAGTGTAAGTAGGGGTGGGGGAATTGGGCGATGAATGTGATTCAAAAGCAGAATTAGTGTTTGCGTGTGGAGATGTGATGAGGTATTCAGTGTCTTAGCCATCTCCTTCATTTCTTCTTATGACGCTTCTCAAGTTAATTTCCTATGGAGCAAGGCTCAAACATGATCATTTTGTTCCAGTCAGTGTCTGTAGGTGGGAGCCAGGCCCAGCCACCTGCGTTTAGGTGCCTCAGAAGAATACGTCTGCATTTGTGCTGTCTCTGATTTGAGTCAGAGCCAATGAAAGACAGTTGATACTATCAGTGGAGTCCAGAGAGTGGCTGACCTGATCAAATGCAGTTAGGTAATTCTAGTGCAAATTGAACTGCTTCCCAGTCTCCACTGACTTGTACAAACAGGATCACCATTAGTTATAATGATAGCTTAGATGATTAGAGCAGAACAGATCTAAGTTTTCAATTCCTAACTACAGACCTACATAATAGTAGGCATCTGCCTTCAGGTATGTTGAACTGCTCTCTAGACTCCCGTTGACAACACCGATGAAGGGCTTGATTTAGCCGATCACACACAGGTCTTCTGTGCTATCAGAGATGCCCCTAGGTCTCGTCTGACATCCAGTTGCCTCTCTAGCAGAGCATGGGTCTCCTGTAAGTCCAGTGTTCCACCTGTCAATCCCACATGGATGTCTCACAGGGTCTTGGATATCCGTCTCAGGCAGCACCGATAAATTTTGTGAAGTCAAACTGAGTTGAGCTCTCAATTTTTGTTGACAACGATGAGAGCCTAGGCACGAAGTACGCATACAGATTTCCACACTAATCATCAAAAATAGGCAGCTGAACCAGCGGATGAATCTCCCCTGCCGTGTGACACTCCTTGGATGAATACTACGCTATTTGATACACGGGCAGGTCTCTCACAACTCATTCTGTGCTTTATAAAATTCATTTTAAAAGATGGTTTGGGAGAAAAGTGATAAACTCAGCCTGAAAGCTTCTGAACCTGGTTTCTACAGTTGAATGTAAGCTGTGACATCTTGCTTGCTGTTGCTTAACTGCTTTGTAGCAGTCTTATTTGTACAGGTATATGTAAAGATTAAAAAAAAGAGATCCATCCTGAATTCCAGAAACATAATGACAAAAAAACCCCAGTGTTTCTGGTTTTGTCTTTAACTTGACTGACATGATAATTGATTTGGATCATAAAATCATACAACGGTTTGCGTTGGAAGGGACCTTAAAGATCATGTAGTTCCAAGCCCCCTGCCACCTTCCACTAGACCAGGTTGCTCAAGGCCCCATCCACCCTGGCCTTGAACACTTCCAGGGAGGGGACTTTCTTAACTCTTTTGGGCAACCTGTGCCAGTGTCTCACCACTCTCACAGAAAAGAATGTCTAATATCTCATCTAAATCTACCGCCTTTCAGCTTAAAATCATTACCCATCATCTTATCACTACACTTTCTGATAAACAGTCCTCCCTATCTTTCCTGTAATGCCCTTTAAGTACTGGAAGCCACTCTAAGGTCTCCCTGGAGCCTTCTCTTCTCCATGCTGAACAGCCCCAACTTTCTCAGACCACCCTTATAAGGGAGGTGCTCCAGCTCCCTGATCATCTTTGTGACCCTCCTCTGGACATGCTCCAAAAAGTCCATGTCTTTCCTGTGCTGAGGACCCCAGAACTGGATGTGATACTGTGGGTGGGGACTCACAAGACAGAAATAAAGGGGAGAACCACCTCTCTTGACCTACTGTCCACTCTGCTTTTAATGCAGCCCAGGATGTGATTGACTTTCTGAGCTGCAAAGACATGCTGGGTCATACTCAGTTTTTCATCCACCAACATCCCCAAGCCCTTCTCATCAGGGCTACTCTCAATCCACTCACTGCCCAGCCTGTATTTGTGGTTGGGATTGTCCTAACCCAGGTGCAGGACCCTGCACTTAGCCTTGTTGAACTTCATGAGGTTTGCACAAGCTCACCTCTCAAGCCTGCCAAGGTCCCACTGGGTGACACCCCTTCCCTCCAGCGTGTCAGTTGCACCACACAGCTCGGTGTCATTGGGCAAACTTGCTGAGGGTGCCCTCAATCCCACCATCCATGACATCAACAAAGATATTAAACAGCACCAGTCCCAATACCTACCCCTGAGAAACGGTTGACCCAACAGACCCATTTTGCATGCAATCCATACTGCACTGACCTTTTCCTTATCTTCTTTGGGGATCTTTCCACATCTGATTTTGAGTAAAGGCAGCTACAGCAAAGACAACTGATGCCACTGAAGACTGAAGTGTTCTGTCCCAGAGAGATATGAGAAAGATTTCTATGAGCAGATCTTTATGTGCTTCAGTATTTCAAGTCCTGCAAACACTGATACAATCAATAAGATTAACATTTTAAGGCATTTATTGACTGGAACTGTGAAAAGGGGAAAGAAACTGAGCAATCTTACCCTCAGGTAAAAAAATATGCCTTTGATTGTACAGAGCCAAGTAGTTCCCAAATCTTACAATCTATTATCCCTTTGGCCACCACTCCATTGTGTTTATAAATGCCTAATATGCCTGAGAAAATTCCACTGATTGTTTACATATTTTCACCCAGTTTGGTACCTGTACTGATTATGGTAAGAAGCGAAGTGTACAAAATGCTTCCATAATCCCTTTCCCCATGACAGAGGCTGCAGAAGCACTTATTTCTTCCACTACCAAAGCCTTGTTCATTGATCTGTTCAAAGCTAGATATGAAATTGTTTGAGTGGGTCTCTTCCAATCTCTTACATTCTCAGTCACCCTTGTACCTCATCGGTCCATTTTGCCCAAAGCACGGCCTTTGGACCTTGTATGTCCCCACTCAGCAACATGCTAGCACCTGTGGTAAACCATCTTTTTTAATGTGCTCCAAAGACAAAGCTGTATGTTGGGGACAAGCAAGGATCTAAGCAAGCCATGTTTTGAGCATCGGGGGCTTCAAAGGATTGACTAACTTGGTCCAAGGTGCTCTTTCTTAAGAATACAACAAAAAGCTTGCTTCCTGCAGACTGTTCTGATGGAGTTGGACTACAGCATACCAGCAAAATAAAATGCAGTTAAGCCAGTCATCTAAGCCTATGGCCATCTGGTACGGTCTAGTCATGCCAATACTGTTTAACCTTTTTGATCTTTAGAAAAGGGTGGCTGCACTGGATCTGCCTTTCCTCTGTCCCTCTTGTCTTCTGAGCCACCTCCAGGACTTACTGGGAAAACACTGCTTGGTACAGCAGAGACGATTTCTGTGCTAGAGCGATACAGGTAACTCCATTGCAGGGCTTGGGACTGTTCTGTGGAACACTTACATTTACTGGGATAGAAGCAACCTAAGGGACTAGATTTGTTTAACACGGGTCACCAAACAGCTCCGCAGTGCTCTTCCAGGGAGATAAGAATCATGGACCAGATACCTTGTAAATGCTGTTTAAAACTGAGAATGCAGACAATAAAGTGTTTTAAGTATTTTCATTAAGACAGGAGATTGATTCCATTTTCTCAGTTAGTTTCTTGACCAAATTGTTCTGGTTATTTTTCTTCCTTCTTAAATAGCCATGCAAGTTTGATTTAAAACATGCTTTTTTAACTTTCTGTCTTGGGAGAGCAGCTGTAGAAAGGAATTTGGTATCCCATTTTCACATCATGAAGAAAACTACAGTTTTGAAAATTGACTGCTTGAACTCTGAAGTACACTTACTGCATAAGTCGGAGAATTCCTAAATATGATCCCATCATCTTCACATAAAAGCATTAGCTCAACTCTGAGTCACTCTTCTGGAGCAAAGCTTGAGGATACAGGATTACAGAATTGTTGAGATTGGAAGGTACTTCTGGAGATCGTCTTGTCCCATCCCCTGTTGAAACAGTTACCCTCAGCAGGTTGCACATTAACAAAAACCTATAAAAACTAGATGGCTCTGGCTGGAACAGGAATGGGACACATTGCCATTTCATATCCAAGCTGAAATTTTTAGAGCAGAAGCCAAGCCACATCACAGGGTGATGAAGTTGATTTTGAATGCAACACCAATATGTTGGCTTGTATTGGCACAGGTACAAAGATGTAACAAAAGCAGAAGTAAGGCAGCTCTTTTCACAGTTTCATGCATTTATAGAAAAAAGTAAGGAATCTCAGTGGGTCTGGAAAACATAAGTCCTACCTGGAAAAGCAAATGTGAAAGCTGCTAGGTTCTCTGTGTGGGCAACTGTACTGAACCCAAAAGCTTCACAGAATCACAGAGCAGCTGAGATTGGAAGGGATATCTCAAGATCATCTAGTCCAATTCCCTTGCACAGAGCACGGTCATCTTGAACAAGTTGTCCAGGACGATGTCCAGTCATCTTCTGAGAAGAACCTGTTCTGTCTTGTTTACTCTCTCCCATTAACTATTTATCACAGAATCACAGAATGTCAGGGGTTGGAAGGGACCTCAAAAGGTCATCTAGTCCAGCCCCCCTGCCAGAGCAGGATCACCTACAGTAGGTCACACAGGAACACGTCCAGACAGGTTTTGAATGTCTCCAGAGAAGGAGACATGAATAAGATACATACATGAATAAGATCACCCATGAGCCCTCTCTTCTCCAACCTGAAAAATCTCAGCTCTGTCAGCCTTTCACAGCATGTCATATGCTCCAGTCCCTTAACTGTCTTTGTGGTTGTTTGCTGGATGCGTTTTGATATGTCTGATCTATTTTGCACTGGTGAGATCAGAATTGGCCACAACAGTTCAAATGGGTCTCACCAAGTCTGACCTTACAGAATCATGGAATCATAGAATGTTTGGGGTTGGAAGGGACCTTGAAAGATCATCCAGTCCAACCCCCTGCCAGAGCAGGATCACCCAGGGCATCCACAGAGGAACGCGTCCAGGTGGGTTTTGAAAGTCTCCAGAGGAGACTCCACACCCTCTCTGGGCATCGTGTGGCAGGGCTCTGACACTCTGACAGGGAAGAAGTTTCTCCTCGTGTTGAGGTGGAACTTCCTATGTCCTAACTTAAACCCGTTATTTCTTGTTCTATTACTGGGCACCACTGAGAAGAGATTGTCTCCTTCCCCTTGACACACACCCCTCAGATATTTATGTACATTAATAAGGTCCCCTCTCAACCGTCTCCTTTCAAGGCTGAACAGCCCCAGTTCTCTCAGTCTCTCTTCACAGCAGAGATGTTCAGTCCCTTGATCACCCTCGTAGCTCTCTGTTGGACTCTCTCCGGTAGGTTTCTGTCTCTCTTGAATTGGGAAGCCCAAAACTGGACACCTTCTGGCAAGGCTCTTCCTAATGCAAACCAGGATGCTACTGGCCACCTTTGCTGTGAAGGCATATTATTGGCTCATGTTCACATTCTTGTCCACCATGAATCGCTCTGCAAAACTGCTTTCCAAATAGTTAGTCCCTAGCCTGTGATGATTCATGTAACTGTTCATCCCCAGGTGCACAATTTTTCATCCCTTCTGTTGAACTTCATGGGGTTCCTTTCATCTCATTTCTTGGCCCTCTGAATGGCAGCACAGTCATCTCATGTAACCGCCACTCCTCCCAGTTTTGTATCATCTACAAATATGCTAAGGGAACACTGTTTCATCATCCAGATCATTAATGAAGAAGTTAAACAATATGGGCCCCAGTAGTGACCTCTGAGTACACTTGTAGGTATCAACCTCTAGCTGGACTGATCACAAACCTCTGAGCATGGTAGGTCAATCAGTTTTTAGCCTACCTCACTGTGGTTGTAGCTACTCCATGCTTAATCAACTTGTCTATGAGAATACTTTTCATCTATCCAACAGCCTATCTCTGTTTGAGACATTAAACTGCAGTTTGAGAGTTTATATTATTATATCCCATGCTTATGTATTGAGTTTGGTCTAAATCTGGGATCCAGGCAGTAGTGAGATGGGAGACACCAAGGTCCTGCTGTTCAGAACTCACCCTTGAGCCTGATTTACCATCGCTTTATTTTGTGAAATATTACCTGGGTCCTACCTAAAATGTAGCTCTATTCAAGAATCAGCCACATCAGTATTTCTTGGCAGTATTTTTAAAAGAAAAACAAACTCTCCTCAACAAAAGTTATCCAACCTAAAACATAGATGGTTTTCTGATTAAAATCTGGTGTCTTTTCTTTTATCTTTTTGCTTTCCCTGCCCAGCCTTTGGCTCTCTTCACTACAAGAATTTCATAGAAGTATCCTTTCAGATCACCTCTTTTCTGTCTTAGTTCTTCAAGGACTTTGCTGAAAGATCCTGTCTTCCTAATGGCATTTTAGGTGCCTAACTCCAAAAAGCATGTAATTCTTTCAGCCTCCTTTACAAATCTCAATTTTCAAATGGCTTTGTACATCAGGTAACAGAAGCTGTACAGGTTAGCTTAATTAAAGAGGCTCCCCATGATGAATAGCATATCAGAGTCTAGTCCTTAAAATCCATGCACTTATATTTAGCTTACACATTTGAAGACAGGGTAGGTCACAATCTTCAGTGCTGAAATTCCAAAGCAGGCACTGGAGTTACACAAGGGATTAATTTGATTCTGTGTTTAGATTAACAGTACTCACATAAATACTGAGTTAGAGCTGATGTCAATCTTTTATGCTAATTGCTAGTTAGACCCCGTACAAAGACACGCTTTGCTTGGACCACTTTTGTAAGATTGCTATCTGTCTACTGTGGAGAGATTTACGCATTTGCTTTCCATTAACATTAATAGGAGCTGTCCACATAAATCACTCATCGCCAGTAAGAAAAGATAAAGTCCTACCAAGTTCAGAGAACGCAGGCTTTCTCAATTGAAAAAATCTATTAATAATGAAAAAGCTACAATGTAAAGATCTGACATCTGAACTGTGTAGTAATGCTGTGATACAAAATAAAGCAGTCCATGAAGTGATTGATTCAAGGGGACGCAATGCTTGGTTATTTCCAAACCTTTTTTAAACACTCGTGTAACTCCTCTTGTACTGGTAAAAACATAAAAAAGCAAATAGCTGCAGAGAAAGGAGGAAGAGCAGGAGCATGGTAATTTCAATTGTTAGTTTTATTGTCCTTTATTTTTCTCTACAGGTTAGTGACAGATTTAACAAAACACCTTGTTTTACATGCAGAGAGGACAAAGATTGATAGAAATTATGGGGGAAAAAACCCCAGCTCTTAGCTAATCCAGATATAACCACCCTAAGAAGTTCAAGTTGTCCAGACTCGATGCTTACTGTTTTGCTCCTTGTTCCTGTTCTTTACAAAATTGATGAAATTTATCTCACTAGGCCAGGAAAACACATAGATGATTGGCCAGAAGTCCCTGGTACTTGGCATTGGGCCAGCCCTGATTATTAACTGTCTAACTGTACAGTATGGTGATATCTAAAAAAAAATAAAAGAAAAAAATGTTTTTCCCTTTCTGGTGGCTTAAGTCTGGATTGATTCTAGTGAGATTATAATAAAGTAACAGGGAATTATCAAAAGAACCTAGTTTCATCCATCACGTTGCCATCACTTAACCCTCTATGTAGCACTGAGTACTGTTTTTGAAAGGAGTTCTATAAGCAGGCTGTCAAAAGCCTTGTCTATGTTTCAACATACATACACACATCTGTTGTTTTGTGTTTCCTGCTATACTTTAAAGTACAGAACTGAGCATTAACTAGAAGTCATTGGTACAGCACTGTCCCATTAAATGTCACCTTTTAGAAAGCAAACTCTGTGTAATATTACATTTCACAACTAATGCTTAATCACTTGACAGTACCAAAACTAGCCAAGTAGACACTGTGTGCATGTTTGATGTGCAAGAGAAAGGAATAGATTCTCTTCAGAAAACACCACTTCACCTGAATTAAAATATTAAAATATGGGAATATATGTATTTTATAATATATTTTTTGAGTTTCACAGGTGAGTGTCTAATAAAATCACCTTTTTTTTGTCTAATAAATTTCTTACAGGGAACACAGTCTTGGTTTTCTGATACCACACAGTTCTGCGCCATTGAGCATATTTTATTTTACTTCAGAACCAGATAAGCTCCTGCCATGACCCTAAGAACCTGTGGTAGAGCCTGACTGTCTTCTTCGGAAAGACAAACAGCCTGAAAGAAATAAAACCTTCAGAATCTACCACTTCCCCTGGAAAGTTACCTTGATGGATCCGGTGAGTTCTTGGCTAAAATTCAGTTTATCTAGCTACAAGATCACTGGATCTGATGCCTCTGTCTCTTTGTTACATTAAAAAACCTTCCAGTGTGGCACATAACCTCCCTAGATAGTTGACTCCGGTTGTGCTGATATAGTTCATGAACTGACACACTTCATTTGGGGTTTGGCCAAGGTTTTACCACTGGGCTTGGTTATTAGGTGGAGAGGAACAATTCCTCTCTCTTAAGGAACACTGTGGCAGCCAGGGGTTAGATTGATTTTGGCTGCCGCAGAGCAACATCTTTCCAGTTTATCAAATGCCTGATAAGCTTGGATTCACACTGAATGCTCAGTTCAAACATCCATTGAATTTATGTAGGAAGTTGGTTGGCAAGAAACAATCGTAAGTGGTAGCGGTAACTTCAAAAAACTTTGACACCTGCATGAAAGGATGGGCAGGATGGGAAAGGAGTGTTGCACTTGGCAGGGAAATGAGAAAAAAAAAGAATAAAACTAGCAAAATGCTGAGATATTGTGACCTGCAACATTGTACTCTGAATAAGCTCTTGAATTGTATTCACTTTCTGCTTAGGGTTGTCTCAGATCCTCACAGATGTTTCTTGCCTGTTAGATCCTAGCACAAGGAAATATAGATAGACAGACAGGTAGATACTAAGAACATCTTTGTGGTCTCATTTATAATGCTCTACCATAATGGGTTTTCTAGCACAGCAGCAGTGTGCAGAACCTATGTGTAATTTACATAGCTAAAAAATAAGGTAAAGAAACCATGGTATAAATGCGTAGAACATGAAACCGTTCCTCATATGTGCAGAAATATATAAATGGGTTTCTATTGGTAATATTTTAATTAAGAAACTCCATTTGTTAAAGATACAGGTCATTCTGAAGGTGTACAGAAGGATCCAGCAAAACAAAATAGCAAAAATAATCACCTGGATGAACCTTCCAAACCAGAGGAGGCTGGCAATGACGAAGAAAGCATTTTTCCTGTGAGCACTGAGAATAACAATAGACAGAACCTGCAGAAAAAGTGTAGCGTTGAAATTTTACATCTAAACACTTCCAGCCAACAACATTGAGACCCTCCACAAAAAAACCCTAAACTAAATCCTTCAAAAACTGCAATGATTGCATAGACACGTATATATGCAGGCAGACAGATGAGGTGAAAGAAGAGATACTATGGTAGAAGAAGAAAATCAAAAAAGAACGGAAATGGCTGATTCTTTCTTTGTGACATATTTTCTCTCTCATCCTTGCATATTTGCATTAAAGTGATTGTGAATAATGTACATTTGACCAGTGCTGTCTGCGGAACTAATGCCTATTAAAGTGATGGGAAGTAGCATATGTTGTGCCTTGGGCAGAGAAAGTCCAATCACCCCCACTGTGTGCAAGTCTCCAACTAAAATGCAGGACAGCCTGGGTTTTATCCTAAATGAACCCAGCAGGGAGAAACAGGACATAGTCCCTCATTCCACATTTAAGCTTCTAAGCTAAGGTTTAAAGAGTTAGATTCAGGAAAAGAGAACTGTAACATCCATCATTTAATTTACACTTGGCGTTAATGCTATTTTGTCTTTTACTGGTGCTGTCAATACAAAAGAAAGCAGTAAGGCAGGAACAGTGGACATGTATTTAGTTGTTTCAAGAATTGACGTGCATTTGCTTCATTGGTACTAAAAGAAAGAAAAAAGAAAGGAAAAAATAAAAGGGAGGAAAAAAAATAAATAAAAAACCCCATCTCCATCACTCCGCTCTGGTTATTCTTTCACATTTTCTGCCAGTGTATGATTCTGTCAGTAATTGCAAAATGGCTTGGGTTTGTTTGGTTTCACTTTTATGTTCCTGCACTGTACTAGAAATGTTCTGCTATTTGAACAGTTTGCAAAGCTTTTTGAATCGTATTACATAATCTTTCCAACGACCTCCAGCACCAAGTTCAGATCTAAAGCAGTCTTTCTTCTACCTGTGTGAACTTGATAGATGGGGAAAAAAAAAAAAAAAGAGGCAATTACAGAACTGTATGAGAATAACAAATTCAGCTGAACTAAGGAAATAAAATTTGCCGAATTGTCATGTTTAGATCTATAGCAATGGATTTTGCTTCATTAGCTTCAGCATTACAAAAAGGAGAGGGGGCAGGGGATAGCAGGGAAAGGAAGCAAAGCCTTTTTTTATATATATATATGTAGCATTCATGGGAGGAATTTGTTTCCATTTCCAGTAAAATAAATCTGTCTTAAATAGAACTGTATCTCTTAGTGATGTGGAAAAACATTTGCTGCCAATGTAAATCAGGAGCAACTGCAGTGAAATGAATGGATTAGCATGAGATCCCAATTACAGTGGTGCAAGTTCCCAATATTCCACGGACTTAGGGTTAGTGCACAGAAGGGAGACTGAAATTTCTTCTTTTTTTCAGCACAAATGTAAACTGAATAGTTAATTTAATTTGTAATGTTGATAGCAGATTATTAACACACCTTAAACATTAATTATTCCTGGGTGAGATTTTCAGAGTTAGTACTTTCAGTTATCTCTCTGTAGAGTCTAAGCTAAAAGTTCTGACACCAACTAGAATCAAATCCTGTGCTAGAACTGCTACTGAAATTCAGACCCAGATTTGTATTCTGAAATTCAATTGCATCCCAGCTCCAAAATACATCTACGCTCATCTACACTTCTACTCAGTGACTGCAGATAGAAAACATCTCAATACTTTTTCTTTTTATTGCTGATACTATTCAATTTTAAAAGGTAATGGGTAAGTAGAAAAAAAAAAGAAAAAAAAGAAAAAGAGAATGTATTGCTGAGATAATTACAGGAAGAGGCTATTCCCATTAAAAGAGCTTAAATTATATGATTAGACTTCCATTATTTTCCTCACTGTTGCCTAGGAAATCTAAACTAGCTTTGGAGGAATTATTTCAACTTTTATTTCCTCTTTTTTTTTCTTATCTTCCTGAATAATTCCGTAATACCAGCAATAACAAAAGTACTATTAAATTCTCAGAGACCCCAGCTGGATTCCAGCACAGTAAGCATCCTGTATCCACATGCTGTGGCTCACCACGTCTTTAAGCCACCTTAAACCCATATGGCCACAAAAATTGGCAGTATCACCCAAGGCTGTGTCGCTCTGCCCCTTCTTTTGCTGTTGTCATTTGGGACTATACAACCTCATTGTGAGCTGGGTACCCAAACTGATCTTGTTAAAAAAGAAGAGGAGAGGGAGAAAGTTAAAGTTCAGGCAAATCCTTGAGATGACTGCCCAATTATTAAAAAAAAAAAAAAAAAACCACTGCAGGAAAGAGAAGAATGATATGTGAGTGAAGGTGGAGAGTTGTCATACTACAATCCAGTAGACTAGTTTGATCAGTTAAGAGCAACTCTGAGATCAAGGGTCTAATAAATGAATATCTTGCTCAAACATCTGTCAGACTGAACACATTAAGAAAATGTGCCAGTTTCCCCTTGAAAGGAACTGAAGCACATGCAGATTTAATCTTGGCCCTGCCTGGCTATGACTAACCCCGGCTCCAACTCATGGGCTCATGTCCCCATCTCCACATAGGTGTCTGCTTCCCTGGGCTGGAGGCTGCCCTCAGCTGCCCCCTATCTTGTACCAGAGGTGGGATTAAATTCAAGACAAAACACTCAACTTTAATATCTACATACAGGGGTCTAAACAAGCTGGAGGTGTTTCTCCACCCCTTGTCAATACTGCTTAAACTAGTACACTCAATAGAGTCATGCATGATCATTTTGTCAGCTAGTGGAGTTCGGCCATCTACGTGATTTAAACTCTCCTAACCTCCAGAATAAGATGGGTTTATCCAAACTACCTGCTGGAAAATATTTTGGTCTGTGTTAATTCATCTTAGCCTAGAAGATTCTGTGAGAGTATCATCTTGACATCAACTAAAACCATGTTACAGCCCTGGGCCCTGGCATTGTTTTATTTTCTAGAACAGGTGTTGCTCAGATATCTGCTTTAAGAGATTAATTGCTCTCCAAGCCCCATTGACAGCAACAACTAAGAGTTTGATTCAAGTATTCAGCCACAGGTGTCTATTGCCACTTGTGATAAGTAGGATATTCCATCAAAAAACGTTCAAGTCTCTTATATGTCCTGTGTAGTATCTAATAACTTGACTTGGATGTCTTGGTTGCTTAGCAGTAGCCAGAACCCTAGTAACACTATGGACTCAGGCTACTCAACCAGTTCTGAGGATTTAGCCATCTAGATGTAAACACCTAAATTTAAGTATATTAATCAGAAAAGGAATCCCATGCTAGAGTTCCTATGCTTATCACTGCCCCCACCACCTCAAGAAGGTAAGGGCGAAGAGCTCACCATCACAAGTTCCTCAGTCAGGTGTTATTAATACCATAGTAACTTAGTTTTAGACAAAGTTGAATGGTTTCTGCCAACATACTAGCTGCAATCATCAGACACCTGCTCCTGATGCAGTTGGTGAGAGTGAATTTGAAATGAAGGCTTTGCTGGAGTGAGCAATTCAACACTGTAAAAGTTTCTCTTCTTTTACTGCATTGTGAGTAGGGTCTGACCCGTCAGAGTTACTAACAGCCAGAATCAACCCACCATTACCCGGTAGTCAGGTTAGAGATGCACAAGAGGCCATCTGAATATGACCATCTCCCTTTCTCTGCTGTGGCTTATTCCCACAGAAAACAGCATCTAAACATGTTCCCATCCATCTTCTACAGACCATGATCTCTACAATTAGTAGACACCAAGGAGTAAATTCAAGAATCAAAGGTACATGAAAGCTGAATAATATTAGGCATCAACTTTGATCCTGCTTAGAGGACAGCCATCCTTCTCCTTCCTTGAACAGCGGTTGCTCAGGATGGAGACAGACTGTGGCTACTTCAAACCTGCAAGATACTCTTGGCCTCAATGTATTTTAAATGCAAACTTAGTCCAGGTCATGAAAGACTTAGTTTTGAAGATGATCCGTCTCACTGCAGAAGCCAAGAGGGTCCAGATTTCAGGAGTCCTGAGTGATGCCAATAAAAATCTTTGTCTCTCACAAAGTTACATCAGTTCCTACTGGCCTGTGCCTTGCCTGTCTCTGAGTTTAGCCTTGATGGTTTAAGTGGCCTCATTCCTTAGTTTATTTTGACTGTTTCTTTGCAGTCTCTGTTTTTATACACTTATCCATTATTAGTTCACTTCTCATAATTACTGCTCCACTTTGAATGGTATGTTTTAACTACTATCCTGACACCAGAGTTCAAGCATGAAATAGTCTCTGTACATGCTTTTCGGTATTCATCTTCCTCAAATGTTTGGGTTTTTTTTCCCAAGTTCTGAGATGTGCTCATTGTTATTTTCATTACCTTTCTATCATGTTTATGTCTTTCTCTCATTTTGCAGTCTTTATTGTTCTCAGTTAAGAAGCTGGGATGAAAAGAAGAAAAAGAGGACAGGTGTGAATTACAATCTTAAGTAAAGAGATGTTTAAGACAATAAAAAAAAAAAGACAATTAAAAATTCTTATAGTTACTCAGTCTAACTTTACATATACATCTGAAAGTTATGTGACTGGCATATGACAGCCTTCCCCAGACCTATCAAGCGATATAATGACGATGGCAAAATGATTAAACTGAGATGAAAAGCTGTGAACCAAAGCCAATTCAAAACTTCAAATCAAGATTCAACTCTGTGGAAAATAATTTTTCAAAACACCAAATTTACAGAACTTAGGTGCTGCAACCCTGTTCACTATTGGCAAAAGCATACTAAAATTGGAGAGAACCTCAGAGCTATGTTAATTAAATCCTGCCCTTTTTGTCATTTACATCAGTTGTGCCACAATTTCTTTCCTGGTACTTTTCGTACATGCACTGACACGGTTTTGAAGAACGGTATCTATTCTGTAACAAGCTATGAGTTGGCAGAGCTCATGACTTGGCTTTACACTAGAAGGAAATTCTGTGCAGTGGTAGCTCTGTTACCCCATGGGAATGTTGTACTTCACTGCTAAAAATCTTTATAACAACATGTAGGAGACAGTATAAATAGACTCAGCGATGCTACTAAGTCGGTCAATAAAATAACTAACTCTTTCAAAGATGGCTGGACAGTACCACATATCTGTACATCTTGCTCGCTTTTTTGGTCTTTTTTCTATTGCTAATTCTAAAATGCATCTATTTGTCCTGTGAGTGGATATGTTTGGCAAAGAAATTACAAGCAGCTACCACCGAGCACAGCTGTTCATTGTCATCATTGAAAGCAACAAATATAATCAGTCCAAAGCAAGATCACTCCTCTAAGGGGAAAGTATATTTAGCTATCATTCAAAATCCTCCGCCTGATATCCTTGATAGTTCAGTAACTCACTGTTTTGCCAGTGGGGCTGATAGAAGTTTCTTTGTTGTGATGGATGCATTTGCCATTACTCACCATACCGGTTCTCCCCTCCCCTCCAGCTGTTTTACTGTGGTACAATATCCAAAACCCATGAATCTTGCAGTATCCTAGCAGCCCAGTCTGTAACATTCCAGCTTGACAAAATTAGAGCTAATAATTCAAACAAGCTAAAACATCAAATGGGAAAGAGTCAAAGGAGACTTTTCCTTAGAGGCATTGACTACCGGGGAACCTGGGAGATAAATTGGGATCCGGTAATCATCCCTGTCAAATCAGAAAGTGTCAATGTATTGATCACATCATTACGGTTGAATTAATTACTTTTGTATCTCCTTAGATATTTAACTTATAGCTTGATATTAGGACTTGTTTCTCTTGCTAGAAGGATAAGATTTTATTTCAAGGCCCTCAGAAGTTTCTTTTGCTTCTTTGTTTCTTTCCAGTATGAATTGCATGTTTTGCAAAAGGATGCTGACCTGGAAAATTAATCTCTGCTTATCCATGCAAACAAATACAACATCTCTGCAAATTTCCAGTCTGCCAGCTCCTTCTGAGGTATTTCTGTGAACCCTAGCTAGAAGAAAAAATGTTTTGCATCTATTTCATTGGAATCAGAAAGACAATATATTCTACAACATGATGGAGTTTAATGACTACATTTGTGATGTGCCTATTGGAAACAAGGAACTGGACTGGGAAAGACAATTTAGCCCACATAATGCAGCAGGTGGTCACAGCTCATAGAAAAAATGAATTTCAGTGATTTAGAAATCAAGCATCAGCCTCTTGATAACATGTATGCAGTACAGTGATTGTAAGATCAAGCTTTCTAGTTTAGATTGTTGCATCTGAAAGTCTCTCATCTAAAGCCAAAATCAGGAGGAAAACTAATAGTGCAGTGCATTAAATGTAACATTTCAGAAGAGAAGCTCTAAGTGAGGTGGAGGGTTTGGGAGTTGTTACTGTTACTGTTTTAGTGAATGTCAGTTTTATTTACTTGGTTAGTGTTGTTATATTTGACAGAGATGCTGTCCGATTTTTGTGATCATTCATTTACTTCCAAGTGCCCACATATACCTATATGGAAATACTGGCAAGGGAGGACTAGGCATATTTTCCAATTTTTTTCGGGAAAATAACTGCAGATGCAACCAGCTTGGGTGTCTGAATAGACAAGGCAGCATGTTATTCAGTAAGCTGTTGATGTTGTGACCTCAGTTATGTATCTCATTCTTATTTAAAGCTAATGTATTTTCCACTTTTATCTTTGAAGGTGTCTTCATAATCAATCTGAAGTAAATAGGATGAAATCTAATATTGGATCATATCTGCTGGTACATCAGTGCAATCATGAAGAAGACCAGTACTGTTAGGTTTCTCAGGCTGTTTTCCCTTTCTTTCAACGATGTAAAAAACACTTGGAGAAGAAAACAAAAATGCATAATTCTCTGATGTTGAAAGGTGTAGGCCTTTTACAAGAGCATGTGATTTCAACCATTTTTACACATGGGGAACGACACATGATCAGGTGTTTTTGTATTTTTTTAAGATAAAATTGTTTTTGGTGTTTGATATCAGGTTCATAGTGAAAAAAGAGAACACACAATTTTAAATACCAGGTTCAGCCGTGTAGATCATGTTGCCTTGTGGTGCTGTCTCAGCAAAGAGAATCACTTTAACAAACCGTCTCAAATCCCTGCTTAACTACACATTCCCTCATCTGGGAGTCATTCCACAACTTTATTTACCTGAAGTGTATTTGCAAGTCTTGGAGGTTGAGTCCAGGTAGGCTGCAACATTGGAAGCTTCTCCCCATGCAGAAACCTTACTCGAACTTGGGTCTGTGTATAAAGAGAGCAGAAACCATGAGGTCTGAAAAACATCCCTTTCTCCCCAGTGTAAATGCCAGACAACCCTGTTTGCTGGCAGAAGAAAAGAATGATTGTGTTTTGAAGGATACAACATAAGAAACCACAGCCATGCGGTTTGATAGCAGAGGGACAGGAGGCTGAAAAAAAAACCTGCGAAATTAATTGTCCCTAGTTGCAAAACCTCACCAAGGCACATATCACTGATTACTATCTCTTGAAAAAGGCACATACAACCTGTTTCATCACTAAAACCAGGGACATAGCAATCCATCACCCCTGAATCAGAACATGACATACAACAGGAGCTCAATAGACTCGTTGGCTGTGTTGAATTTGCACCTAAAACTCACATTCGAAAAAGGCATTGTCTGTTTTCAAGGAATAGCAAGGCAGACACATTCTAATCCAGATATTTACAATAACGACTCCCATCACTTTCATCAAGCTCTTAATATCTCTAGATTTTCTTTTTTTTTTTTATATAATATGGTACAACTAGTATAATAATAATAATTACCTCACAAGATAGATATGAAGCTTAATTAAATAAAGGCTGATTATCAGAAATTCTGAGCATGTGCAGAGCCCGTTTGCTGTAGCTTTTCTGTTGTTAAGCTTTTCTGCAGATCAAGCCTGGGCTGTACAAGAAGTAGTATGAATCATCTCTATCAAAAGAAATATGACTCATTCAAGGCAGAGCCATCCAAGACCACAAATGAGGCATGATTTTGATAATGAGAGATTTATAGAGGAGACACAGGGAGACTGATCTCCTGGTTCTTTTAACCTAGCCCCTATTTCAGGCCCCTACACAATCTCCTTAAAAATGTACATAATCTTCACTTGAACTTCTTGACTGAAAAGGACTAGTCAGCAATTCATACAAGATAGAAAGCAGATGAGCCTCAGTCATTTTTACACCTAAACTCAAACCAGACTTCATAAAGTTCCTATCAAGTTCTTCTACTGCCGGTTGCAAGCTGGGACTGGAAGTGGAAGTGCCAAAGTATCCCAAAGACAAGCAGCATTTGTGGTGGGATGAGAAGCAGATGTTGAAGAATTGTCTAAAGAGATGATCTTCTCACCAAAATATCACCCCGGTTTTTTGCTCAATTCAAATCCAAGATTTCAACAAACAGGTGTCTGCAGTCTTCACTCCAAAAGAGCTCTGTTTGTAATATCTCTTGTGCCATATCCAACAGCTCCATAGTCATCTGAGATATCTTGGAGCATCTCAAAGGGATCATGACCAACAGATGAATCATTAACTCAAGTTCTCGGTGTACCTTGATTTTGCCTGCACTAACTGAAGGTATGTTAAGCAAGACCCATAGTTTAAAGTACTGGTGCTCAGCATTACTTTGAAAATCATAACCCTTTCATTAGTCACATTAAAGAGGAGGGTCTACACCAATATTCAGATATTGAAAAAAAAAAAAAATTCAAGGATCCTCGGGAGAGTAGGAGTCGTAGCTTTCAAGGAAAGGCAATGGGCTTTTACAGCCCTCTGAAAATCCCACCATTCATTTGGAGTATCATCCTTGACAGCAGCACTTTACTACCCCACTGGATTTCAGCATGAAATAACTGATGCTCAGCATCTTTGAAAAACTCCCCAGACCATAGGGAGAGAGAAGGGCAGCGATTATTTTGTGAGTGGAGTTGAGAGGGGACAAAGATCCATCCATTGTCTTTCTTTGTGGTCTTAAATAGGATATTCTTAATACACTTTCCACAGAACTTAATTGTCTTACTGCCCTCAGCAACATCTAGTTGTGAAGATAACTACCCCGAACATTGTCCAGCTTTTGTGGTGAGATGGCTACAGAACTTTTGTAAAGCAGCAATGGTCAAATAGAGAAATCCATTGTATTGCCTCATTTAAAAAAATGGAAAGTGCAGATGGGATTTGTCTCACCTCAGTGTGTTTAAATTCTTGCTGACTTAAGTCACACTAACATGCTTAAAGGTATAGTGATCATCGGCAACAATAACTGCAAGTTCCCTAACTAAGAGAGGAAAATGGGCACTTCCAGACAGTTGTTCATCTCAACTATGTTAGACACTTTTTGTAGGTCTATTTATCTCAGGAATTACCTGTCTCCTTCATAAAGGGAATCCCGAACAATCTTGTTAGATTTAGACTTCTGGCTTGTAGACACCTAAATTCCACCTTAATAAAGCACTGAGGCGTAACTTAACCTTTTAAACTCTAACCAGAAAGCTGGCTGCAAGCATCTTCCTGCAGAATATTTACAATAATATTTTTGTTCATTAAAAACTATGGGTTTTTTAAGGAAAAAAAAATATTTTGAGAATCAATGCATTACATTTCACGTTTTATGGATCTACAAGGAACTAACAGAACATAACATTTTGACTAAAGATGTTTTTTAAGGGCAATCAACCCAAATGTATATTAAATGAGGATACTGTAAACACTTTCATAAAACATTATCTTTTTTTGCGTGTGCACTATCTTTATTGTTACTGTATACCTAAGTATTAGCATTTTTGCCTCTAACTCTTGAAAATTCTCAGAGTGCTTTAAAATGATTAGTTAATTAATTATGGCTCAAACTCATTCCCTTGGTTAGAAAACTACCTGATGGATTCCCTGAGGCACAGAGTCCCTTATGGTTAGAAAACAAGTGGGTGGAAAAATTCAGTCTTTTTGCCACCTTATTTACCCCCAAGAAGACACTCAGACAGTGCGCCAATAGGGCTCATGACACATTTTTTCATCCCAACCTGACTTATCACTTACATGTGGATATGGGACACTGCATGTCACTGTGGTGCTGGTGGGAGGGTTCATGAAGTGAAGAGCAGCTTCACACTCTACCAAGCACATGGGTTTAAAATATGTTTAAGCTTTTTCGAAGGCAAGGGGCTTGAAAGAGCTGACAGAATCAAGAAAATCACTGAATGGCTGCAGGAGAAGCGCCACAGCCAGGGTTCTGGCTGCTTGCACCACAGGTCTTACTCTGAGAAACTTGATCTACTAGGGGCTGATGGGGTACATCTGTCAGAGAAAGGGGAGAATGTATTTGGACAAAGACTAGACAATCTAGTTAGGAGGGCTTTAAACTAGATTTGTCAGGGGAGGGGATTCGCAATCCATCCTGCTTTGAGGCTGGCGCTGGAAACAGATGCCCTGGCTCCAGAGATGGATCATAGGCCAGTAAGAGAGCACATGAAGTGTGAGATAATGAATTCCAGCCAGTAAGCATTCCAGCCAGTAAGTCAGTTTCAATAGGGGTCCCATTTAAATGCCTCAATGCAAATGCATGGGGCATGGGGAACAAACAAGAGGAGTTAGACCTGTGTGTGTGTCTACAAGGTTATGATGTTATAGGCATGATGGAGACGTGGTGGGACAGCTCTTGTGACTGGAGCATGGGAATAAAAGGGTACAGGCTCTTTAAGAAAGGTGGGTAGAGGAGAAGAGGAGGGAGTGTTGTCCTCTGTGTCAATGACCAGCTGGAATCCATGGAGATTGGCCTGGGGATGGATGAGGAGCTGACTGAGAGCTTATGGGTCAGGGTTAGAGGAAGAGCAGAGGAAGGTGATATGATAGTGGGAGTCTGCTACAGGCCACCTGACCAAGACGACCAAGCAGACGAGGCCCTCTATAGACAGATAGGAGCAGCTTCACATTCACAAGCCCTGGTCCTCATGGGGGACTTCAATCACCCGGATATCTATTGGAAGGACATCACAGCAGGACTCCAGAAATCCAGGAGATTCCTGGAATGCATTGATGACAATTTCCTTCTCCAGGTGATAGAGGAACCAATGAAAAGGGATGCCATGCTGGACCTTGTTCTCAACAACAAGGAGGGGCTGGTGGATAATGTGAATCTTAAGGGAAGCCTTGGTTGCAACAATCAGAAATACTAAAATTCAAGATCCTCAGGGCAACAAGGAGAGTGCACACCAATCTCACCGCCCTGGACTTCAAGAGAGCAGACTTTGACCTCCTCAGGCATTTGCTTAGTGGAGTACCATGGGATGAAGCCCTGAACGGGAGAGAGGCCCAAGAAAATTGGTCCGTGTTCAAGGACCACCTCCTCTGTGCCCAGGATCAATGCATTCCAAAAAAGAGGAAGGCAGGCAAGAATGTCAGGAGGTCTGTGTGGATGAACAAGAAGCTCCTGGACACACTTATAGGTTAAAAAAAAAAAAGAAGAATTTACAAGAAGTGGAAGACAAGACAGGTAGACTGAGAAGAACACAAGGAAGTGATCTAAGCAGCCAGGGATCAGGTTAGGAAAGCTAAAGCCTACATGGAATTAAATCTAGTTAGGGACATCAGGGGTAACAAAAAAACCTTTTATAGACATGTCAGTGAAAAAAGGAACGCTAGGGAATATGTGGGCCGTCTCTGGAAGGGAACAGGAGAGCTGTTTGTGAAGTGTGTGAAGAAGGCAGAGGTTCTCAATGATTTCTTTGCCTCAGCCTTCACAGGCAAGGGCTCTAGCTGCACTGTTCAAGTTGTAGAAGTTGAAGGCGGGGGCTGGGAAAAGGAAAATCTGCCAACTGTAAGTGAAGATCAGGTTAGTGACCGTTTAAAGAACCTGAAGGTGTACAAGTCCATGGGACCTGATGAGATGCACTCACAGGTCCTGAGGGAACTGGCAGATGAAGTTGCTAGGTGACTTTCCATCATATTTGAGAGGTCATGGGAGTCTGGTGAAGTACCCATTGACTGGAAAAGGGTAAACATCACCCCATTTTCAAAAAGGAAAAGAAGGAAGACCCAGGCAACTACAGGCCAGTCAGTCTCACCTCTGTGCCTGGTAAGATCATGGAGCAGATCATTCTGGAGGCTCTGTTATGGCACCTGGAGAATCTGGAGGTGGCTGATGGCAATCAACATGGCTTCACCAAGGGAAAATCCTGCCTGACAAATCCGGTGGCCTTTTATGATGGAGTACCAGAATCAACTGACAAGGGAAGAGCAACTGATGTCATCTACCTGGACTTGTGAAAGGCCTTTAACACTGTCCCACACAACATCCTGATCTCCAAGTTGAAAAGACATGGATTTGGTGGATGGAGCACTCGGTGGATAAGGAACTGACTGGAAGATCACACTCAAAGAGTTGCGGTCAATGGCTCAATATCCAAGTGGAGACCAGTGACAAGCAGTGTCCCTCAGTGATCAGTACTGGGACCAATACATCTTTGTCAATGAAAAGGACAGTAACACCAAATGCCCTGTCAGCAAGTTTGTCGATGACACAAAGTTGTGGTGCAGTCGATATGGTGGAGGGAAAGGATGCCATCCAGAGGAACCTTGACTGTCTTGACAGGTGGGCCCAGGCCAACCTCATGAAGTTTAACAAGGCCAGGTGTAAGGTCATGCACCTGGGTTGAGGCAACCCTAAGCACAGATATAGGCTGGGCAATGAGTGGATTGAGAACAGTCCTGTGGAGAAGGATTTGAGTGTGTTGGTGGATGATAGGATCAATATGAACCAACAACTTGTGTTTGTGGCCCAGAAAGCCAACCCTGTCCTGGGATGCATCAAGAGATGTGTGACCAGCAGGGCAAGGGAGGTGATTCTGTCCCTCTGCTCTGCCCTTGTGAGACCCCGCCTGGAACACTACGTCCAGCTCTGGAACCCCCAACACAAGAAAGACATGGAGCTGTTGGAGCAAGTCCAGAGGAGGACTACCAAGATGGTCAGAGGGTTGGAACACCTCTCCTATGAGGACAGGCTGAGAGAGTTAGATTTGTTCAGCCTGGAAAAGAGAAGGCTCCAGGGAGACCTTAGAGCAGCCTTCCAGTACCTGAAGGGGGCCTACAAGAAAGCTGGGGAGGGACTTTTTACAAGCGCCTGTAGTGACAGAATGAGAGGTAGTGGATGGAAGCTGGAAGAGCATAGGTTTAGCCTAGATATAAGGAAGAAGTTCTTTACCCTGAGGGTGGCGAGGCACTGGAACAGGTTGCCCAGGGAGGCTGGGGATGCTCCATCCCTGCAAGTGTTCAAGGCCGGGTTGGATGGAGCCTTGAGCAGCCTGGTCTAGTGGAAGATGTCCCTGCCATGGTAGGGGGGTTGGAACTAGATAATCTTTGGGGTCCCTTCCAACCTAAATCATTCTATGAAAAGGAATTTGGAGACAAATTTTAGAAAACTGGAAATTTCTCAATAGAATTAGGGTGCTTATATTTCTGAAACACACACAAAGCTCATCTCACTAACACTTGTTAATGGTGGCACTAATCACACGTAAATCTGCGTTAGACATCTGGACCAAACCAGTCATCCATCTTCTGTCTACGGGTTCAGTGCAAAAGCTCTAGGAAACTCCAGACAGTGATTTATTCAGTCCTAAAGCAGGTTGCTAGTTGATTAACCAGGACTAGGTGTCTAATCTGTAGACAACCAGCATGAAGTGAGCTTAATCCTTTCATAAACACTCAGCTACTGCTATAATGCAAGTCTTACCCAAATTTAATCAGTCTCTTTTAATACCAAGTCAACTAGATTACTCGTTTCAAGCCCAAATAAACATCTCCAGTAACAACCAAAACCAAATGTGAAAATTACCAACATAAACACTCATTTTGATGAAAAAATAAATCCCTGTTTTCTAAAGCTGTTTGGCTTAAATCAAACACCCAGCTAACCTTTGAACCAGCGTTGGGAAGTTTCCATTCCAATGAGGGCTTTCGGAACACATGCCAACAACCTACACTCCATCCCCAGTTGGCAGGAGTTTGGCAGGGATACAAAAAAAACATGTTAACAATGATGCTTTTTTTCTATATATACAGTAAACCTTATGTGTATCAACACACTTGTTTAAACAGCTTTTTGAATCTGACTCACAATCTTCATGAATACATAAAAAGTTCCAGATGTTAAAATGTCCCAGGACGTGCATTTTAACTAACTTTGTTCTGCATTTGTAGCCTGACATGCAAAGAGGGCATATTGATTAGAATTACTGGCATACTTACTGCTTCAGCTTTCCTGCTTCCTACTGAGTGGTATTTGCCAGGGAATGACTAGTCTTTGTGCTATTTATTCCTAGCACAGTGCTCTTGGGATCCTGGATGCTTTGGAAATTCCCTTTTCATCAGTGGCTGGAGAGTTGAAAAAGGAAGAAGGAAAAAGGGAGGGAAAAAGCAGTCTGAGACTTCACAGGTGCAAATAAGGGAGAGGTTGAGGGGAAGAAGAGGGTGAAAGAGAAAATCTGTTTTCCCTTCTCTATTGTGACAGGTACTGATCAAATAACACACAGGTCTGTGCTCAGCTGCAGTTCACCATTGGCACGCTCATTGCAAAGCCCTTTGCACCGGTGCAAACTCACTGCTTACTTTAACTCTTACACATTATTAAATTTAAGACTCAGAATCCCCTGTAGCCATTTGCTTTTATTAACAGTGAGCATGTGTGCACCGCCAGAAAATCCAAGGCCTGGGAGAAATAGACTGCAGAATGTTACAACTTCAGAGAAAGCCCATTAGATGCACGATATCCTGGATGATTTGCATAGGAATTATCATAAAGGCTCAGTGGAGTTTAAAAAACAGATTTTGTGACTGTTTCTGACCTTGCTTGCATTGATGTTATATCAGTGCCACTTTATTTATTTCAATGTAACGACTTCTGAATATGAATAAATAAAGTTTAGGTGCATTTTTCTGAAACGCCCAATTATTTTGGTTTTAGAAGTGATGAAACACTTAGCTCCACGTCCACAAAGGTTTGACGGAGCCTGTACTTAGATGGAGATCTCGAAATGTTATCCAGATCATTTACTACAAACACCCAAAGCAGGCATCACAAAAAGCAGCAGGTACTCACTCGACAGGGTAATCCAAATGATGGCATTTAGGATACCTGACAAATCAGCAGGCACCATCAGGAATGGTGAAGAACTCTCCAGGGACTATGCACATGTTTTACCCCCTGACTTTTCAGTACACATTACATACATGATGACAGGATCAGGAGCAGGAGTCTTCCATCTCAGTGCACAAGACAGCTGTAGAGCTTTTCTCCTTCTTGTTCCCCTGAATTTTGCATTCCTCCTCACAGAGTGACCTGTTCTTGGTGATAGGAATGGAGGATAAATTCCTATTTAGTTCATTTTTCTCATTTGCACCAAATCTCAGGCTGCAAAAGAGCCCTTTACATGGAAGATGCCGTCTGGGCAGATGGATCAGTATCTTCTTCAAGGCCACAGTATTTTAGCTGAACTCATTCTGGCAGAGTTAGGAACAGTCTGTCCAAGTTCTGCTTTTGAGGACCTGACACCACAAATTAGGCAAAAAGACAGCTCAGCAGAGACACACAACTGCAGGTTATTATTTAGAGATAAATGATAGGTGGGCAGTAGGGAAATGGTAGGAGCTACTCAAACTGGCCTACAATTTAAGAGTGCATGACATTTTTCAGGGTCAGCAAATGGCACTGAATTGGAAATGGTGCCTAAATACAAACAGAGGATTTAGGTATTATCCAAGTGGTGGGAATGTGGCCTCATGCCCCATGAGTCTGAATAATGGTGGCAGAAAAAGGAGAGGTGAAGGACAGATGATGGAGAATATTGTAGCAATATAATTAATGGTTAAAGACTGGAGGTGTCCAAAATCTCAAGTAGCTCAAAGGCTTTGGCTTTCTAATATTTAGATTAGCAATCTAACCTAATACCTCTCAAACACTAAAGCAATTTATTGGGATTGGAGGTGTTAACCTGGAAGCACAGGAAGAGTGAATTCACCTCACCTAAGTCTAGCCATCAGAAAGTTAAACATCTGTCTACGCTATTTAATCAGTTCTTATAGCCAGTGAAGAAAGGCGCAAACCTCTAGAAAAGGCCCAACCCATCCCAGTACAGGTGAGATGAACTGCTCTCTGGAGCATCCTCTCTGCTTCCATTGACTATTGAGAGATGATCAACAGCTTAGACAACTAGCTTAGATTGGGTACCCACCGTCTAGACACTTAACATTACATGAGACTAATCTACCCCCCAGATATTCAGTATCTTTTTAGAAATCTCATGAGTGTTGTTGCAGTAACAAATAGCACTTTTTCATATTTATGCTTCCCAGAAGCAAGTTTTGATTTGCTAACGTATCTCTTTTTCTTCACCAACGACTCATTTTCATTCTCTTCTTCCTCTGTTTAATAACAGGGATATATGTAGGTATAAAGATATACGTAGCGTACATATGGACCAGTTGCATCTGATACATACAGCATCATGTATTTTACGGCATTTATTTTTGTTTGGTTTATTAACAGAAAAACTGGGAAATCTGACAAAATCTCCAAATTTCTACATCTAAACTCTAGGCATGGTATAATTTTTGTGTTAATTATTGACTATAGAAAACTTCTGGAACTTTAGCACCCTACCAAGTTTTTATTAATTTTATATGCTTAAGGGTTATTTCTGAACCACAGTCTCCCAGGTGCTGCAGTTAGCGTGTCCTGAGATACTTAAGTCACGTTAACCTTTGAACCTGTCTCATCTTTTCTTCCAAACTTAGTCAGCTGAGACTTTTAAAGTTCACACTTAAAATCAGCCTCTTGTCTGTTGAATCTTACAAGCGTTCTGATCTATAGCTTGTGGTTCTGACATACAGTAAGTGACTATCAGCTGCACAGCTGAAATAATAAGGTTTTTTCAGAATTTGAAACCAGAAGAAAAAAAAAAAAACAACAGACAATACATATACTGCCTGTTTATATCCTAATAATATCAGATGGACTTTTTTTTTTGCAAGAAAATAAATTAACAGATAAATAGCTTGCTTGGATACTAAGCAGATTAGCCCTTCATGCCATTTAAAGGAAGAAAACCACTTTGTAACAGGAAAATTATTTTTATATCTCCTATCTCACCTGGTGCATTTCCCTTCCTTTCTACTGATAATTTCAACATACTTTTTATGAAGAGCAATTCCAGACCCCATTATTGTTCCAAGCTCCGACATTCACATAGGAAATGAAAAACTGCCCCAACCTTCCTTCCTGCTCATAAAGTCCTGAAAGAGGTGGATAAGACCACAGAATCTTTTGACTTAGGGTACATTTTTTTTTTCTGTATTTGCATAAATCCCCCAGGCAGGCAGGAAGAGACAATATTTCAAACCCAATCCCAAATATTTCATTTGGAGCGGTTATCTCGTAATTACAGAACTGCTGCCAATTAGCGAAAAGAGAAACTTGTAGAATAATTTTGTGCTGTTAGACATGGAGGGAGGGATGGGGCGGATGGGCTTTAACACATACAGTATGTAGATGTACAATCCTGAACTAAAACGGGCAGTTCCACTGAGTGACCAATGACTTCTTCGCCTGGAGGGTACATGTACCCTGTGCACATCGATCGAAACACGTTTTCCTTGTGAAGATGTTTTCTGTTGTGGGACAACCATTGCTGCCACCGTGATTTAACGGAACAATGCGATATTGTAGGCAATGTGAGGCACAAGCTTTATTCACCCACCAAAAATGTGCTGAGAATTTAGAGAGAGTGTAATTATCTTTGGCAGGGGATTAGTGTCCACATGCAGAACTTCCCTGGAAGCCTGACAACTGTGGAGAAAAAAAAACCTTTCCTTTAACATCACCTGAAACACAGTGTCTGCAATAACAGGCACCCCCAATATCATGTGGGTCCAGAATACAGTGAGATGAAGAGGATTACCTTTGGGCCATCCACAGCTCCTATTGAGAAACCTTCTCTTAAAACATCTCAGACTCCCCATTCCTTCACTATCTGATCGAATTTTGTGATTTAAGGTCATTGCTACCTCATGTCTTATTCTTGAAGGTTTCTAAACCTCTTATTCGCTCATCTGCACACGTGCTACTTAGGTTGGTAGAACTGATAAAAACACAGGCTGCTCAAGTCTTTTCCAGATGAGCACACAAGGTCGTGGTAAGGAGAGGATGGAGAAATCGGCAAAATTGAGAACTCTTCCATTTTCATGATATATTTAACATTTACGAACCAGAAATTCTGTGATATCTCTCTAAATAAAGCACCTTTATGGCACTTTTTGCAAGTGAATAATTGAGTGTGTTTCTCATCACTTTAACATCAGGCCCTGTCCCTGCATGTGAGGCCAGAGTTCCCTTTGAAAAAGTGATTACTGGCTTTTTGGCCAAAAAAAAGTGTGAAGGATTATCTCACCCAGTATAAACGGCCCATTTCTCACTTCTCAGGCTTAGGGAGGAGGAAGATACCTCTCAAACCATGGCTACATCTACAGCAAGTTGCGAGTGGAGCTGCCATAAGTGTGGGATGTTTCTTATCCTCTGTGTCTCACTAATGGCTCCAGTGCAGACTCCTGTAGACCACTTCATGTTCCTATACCACGTGCATGCAAGCACGTGGGGTCTAGGTTTCCATGGAAATTCAGTGTCAGAAGAATGAGAAAATGTCACCTTCAGTGTTACCTCAAGGCCACCCCAAACGAACAATGCAAATTATCAACTGTCCTGTAGTGGACAATGGGTTAAGTGTGTTGAGGACCACATCCAGTACAGATCTAATGACTGCAAATATGTCAAAGCAGGGAGGATAAGAGACTCATGCCTGTTAGTCTTTTCTAACTCAAGAAAATCCATCTGTGGGTGGACTAGATGATCATTCGAGGTCCCTTCTACCCCCTAACATTCTGTGGGTGTTTCCAGCCCTACCTACACTGACGCAGTTTCTGCCCACTAATTCCCCAACCCTCCACTGTAATAGTCAGAATTTGACTTGGTTACTTCCCAAAAATCCTCTTTTTCCCATATGTATTCTACAAGGAATACTATTTACACATGCAAATAATAAAATTGCATCCTTGAAAGAAATCCTATGACATACTAATTCTGACCCATCCCAAATGACAAGGCTGGGACCTCCTCTACAAACATTTAAGGAACATGTTATGTTGTTTTAAGAGGGCAGCAATGTGAATCAAATTCTTTACAGTGGACAGCACTGAAGAAATTAAGGACAGTCCTATTCCTAACGAAATCAATTAGAATTTTGCTACTGATTGAAATGAAAGCTGAATCAGGCTTCATAACTACATTTCTGAGTATTTTAATAGCCAACCCTGTGTTTTTATGTCTGTATTAAAGTGGCTTATTTATTTAACAACATCCTTTCTCCTTTATTTATGTTACAAAAGAAAAAAGAAAGAAAAATTGTTGAGCTGATGCCTAGAAAGGGAAAAAAAATGTAAATATTTGCTATGGTAAGAACTAAAAAGTAGGATTCACCTCTGGTCCCACATTTGTTAAGGATAAATTAGGTCCAGTAATTTTTATTGCACTCACTGTAAATCAGACCACACACTAGTTTCTTTCAGAAATGTTTAATCAGGGCTTTAAAAAGATTTGCATGGCTTCTAGGATGTGCAGCACCTTAGGATGTGCAGAAGGTACCTACTGAAGAAGCTCACCACTTTCCCTCCTGATCTGTCCAGGGAAAAAAAAAAAAAAAAAAGAAAGCCATAATTAGCAGTACAATTACAAAGAAGTGGTTACTAGAGCCATTGTCTACTGCTGGCCTGACATCAGAAGGTGTGATACTGTCCTCTTTCACATCAAAGTCACCCAAATGAAGAATAATCTGCCCCATATGGATGCCGATATGACTAGATTGTGCCATTTGGGCCTAGTGCCAAGTAAGGGCCTGGTAGCTCCAAGCTGTCTGCTGTAGACGATGGACTTGTAATTCCTTATGTTAGAAATATCATCTGAGTTTCCTCCTGTTCCGGTTTGGGGGTTTTTTTACTGTGTTTTATTATTTTTTTTTAGCGTCCAGAAAGGATTACCAGAATGGGCACAACCTGGCATACTTTTCTTCTTTCTCGAGGAGCTTTTCCAATGTCTTTTCCACATCTCCAAGCAAAATGATAGTTGGCTAAATGCCACCTTGCATTTTTTAATGGCCTACGAGAGCAAAGAGAAAATAAATTGAAGCGGGAAAAAAATGGATGAGTGATGAAAACGAGGAAATTAAGACACAGGGTGATATTATTAACACAGGGAGAAGATCAGGAAATTGTAATTTTTTCACGTTTCACTTCTAGTTGGTAGAAGGAATGGAGGAATCAAGGTGGAAAGGCCAGGAAATTCTTAGAGCTGACCTTATTACTGCTTTTCCTCAGATCCAGGCCACACTCAACCTCTTCCTTGTGCAGTGCATCGTATTGTTCTGACACCTGGCAGAGCATTGGGTTAGTTAATGTTAGAAAGCGAGCCAAGAACCTGTTGTTCTATACAAATGCTAAACACAGTTCTTACATGAAAACTGTTGCTCCATCAGTCTTATAAGATAAAAAGGGAGCCTGGCATGACTCTGACTGGAGACATAACCTGCGTAGCCAGGTTGAAGTCACACTCATGCCGTTGCGTAGGTGCTTAAGGATTCTGCCAAAGCAGGGTCTATAAATGCAAACCATGGGTCATGGCCAGCTTGTGGAAAGCTTGCTCGTGTTTCAGCCTGCAGGTTAACCAGGGAGATTTGAGGGAAGGAAGGAATCCTGTCCACATTCCCAGTGTGGCTGCCAAAAGCTTCTGCTGCACTTTACACATCGAGAGGCTATGGGGGGAAAAAAACACCTCACAGGCCTCTCCCTGTCTCACTGCCACCATTCACACCCAGACTTATGGTCTGTAATAACCTTTCACATGGCTTGAGAAAAGCCTGGCCAACTCCTCTATTTTCCCCATAATAAGAAAGAGCAGGAGAAACTTTTCAATTTATGGACACAATACTCTCATTAAAGCTTCACCGTGGCTTCCAGAAGTTTTAATAAACCAGCTGGTTAATCACAATAATATCCCTCCCCCCCCTTCACTTTATGGAAAGATCCTGCGGTCAGGAAATATAAAACTCTCAACACGTTGACCACAGCAAGCATTACAGCCTCATGCAGTGACACTTTTCCAACTGTAGATCTTGTGTGCTCCACAAACCTCAAACAACCTCATAAACAAGTTTGAAGCAGACCTAACGCCAGGCTTGCCAAGGAGAACATCAAGAGTGATTCTGTTAATGAGGTCTGGCTGGAGCTGAAACACCTCTTCTAAGTGTGTTATTTTTAATCAAGTCATTTCCAGCAGAAACCTTTACAGGAGTGTGCAGTGATTCATTCCTTAAAATTTACACTTGAAGGCCCCAGTCTTGGGCTCCTGATGTCACTGAAAGCTTTAGCAGTGATGGATGCATGTTGAATCAGACACCACGGACTTGACACTCAATGGCTTAATACCCATAGATCAGACTGGAATCCATGTCCTCAGACTCTCATACCTCAAAGAGAAGGATGAGAGCATGATCCAGGAGCTCACCTCTATAACAGGTAAAGAAATCAATAACAAATCAGAGCTCCATTCTTGCGTGGCGTCACCACTGTCCTAAGCTGACATGCTACCTGCCTGAGGCTCACAAGAGAGGTGCTCGTGAGCACCCCAAAAAGGCTGAGCAAATGTGTTTTGATCTGAGCAGGATGGGTGAATAACAGGTGGTGTCACTTTCAGGTCCTAACCATTTTTATTCAAAGCATGGCTGAAGCAAGAGATGCTTTTGTCAAGGAAGAATGAGATTTAAGATTAGTATCCTGCTTCTCATGAGACATTTCAGGCCTCTGTCTCCCTATAAAGTCCCTTAGAACACTGAGATACTTGAGGAAAAAACATAATTATAAAAAAAAGAGCCTCCCTCCCTCATGCTGTGATTAAGCTGCCGTGAAACCAGGAGTGATGAAACAGGAGGCGGTATAATTTCCCTTCTGATAACTATTTTGCCTCCTAGACTTGCCTCTGTATTACAAATTGTGGCAAGTTTCAAATGTGGAGTCTACATTCGAAGATCCTCCGCTATTCATAGAAATTCTGTTTTCCTCCCATCAAATCCTAAAAGTGAAAGTAGAGCAACACCAAGCAGCTGAGAATGTATCAGGGCCAAGTGGATGTGATGAGCATATGTGTGAAATTTTTTTCAATGGGGGTGGTGAAGCACTACAACAGGTTGCCAAGAGAGTAATCGGATCTAGTTGAAGGTATCCCCACTCATTGTAAGGAGGTTGGACTAGATGATCTTTAAAGGTCCTTTCCCTCCCAAAACATTCAAACTGATGTCTTACCCATTAGGTCACAAACACCAAATCCTCCTAGGTCAAACTGAGGGGATCTCCCCTACATACTGCAAGTTAAATCCGCCTACAGAGAGAAACACAGGACAAGGAAGGAAGAAAGTGTATGACAGCAATGAGGTTGCTGAGGAATTGAAGTTCTTTATATCAGAAGCCCTCAAAGGGCTTCTTAGAGTAAAATAAGTACCAAGTGTCTTCTTTATACCACTTATCTGTGTCTAATTTAGCAACTGTTTCAGATGTGACCTCATAGTTCATCACTAAGCATAAAAGGCAGCTCATACCATCTCCTTTGAGTTTTCTGAGACCCTGTCAAGTTCACTGAGAAACAAAGATGTATAGATGATGTTTATTCAGCCTATCTAAATAACTCATGTCAAGATGGCTGGAAGAAATTCTCTCCATCCATAGAGAGGGAATTTCAACAACTTAAACAGGTTCTTACCTTATAGACAAGTAATATCTAGTGAGGTTAACTTCAGTCTCTTAGCAAACAGCCAGAATATGTCTCCCTATCCCCATTTATGTATGTGATAAATGAGGGATAAAGAAGCTGTTCCAGCAGAGCTGAGAAAAGACTGCATTTTTTTCCTCATTCCCACACCATTTCTCTACTCACTGAACCACATTGTTTCTCTAAAAGTTTCTACTCCTGGAAATTTACCATATCAGGACAATGGTTCCCAAGTACCTGTTTAATTATAACCCCCATGTAGCCAATTTTATTCCAGAATTCTGGAATAGTTATTCTGGTAAATTTTGAAGTGTCAAGAAGCCCTAAGGCATGTGAGGAGAAGTGTGTGCCTGTCTCAATGAGAGGCTGTTAAAAGGAAGGTGCAAATAAACAGGAAACTTGCGTATATTAGTAAATGGCAATGAGCGTGTTGCTGGTAGCATCATTTTAAATCATTCTGGCACACAAACTACTAAGGCTGCACAACTAGTTTGGAGAGGAAAAGAAGGATTGAATTAATTCAATTTCTTTTTAGATCCACACACGTTCTTCAAGGTTACAATTTAGTGATTATTCGAATGCATATTCCAAATAATTTCTTTGAGGCATCTTGGTCTCAATTCTATGAGCTGTTCATTGTATATGTTTAATATATGAAAATCAAGCTAGGCTAATTAGTTTTGATTAGACATATAGTTTATGATGTGCTAGGTTTTGCCTTGATTGAATTAACTTAGTTCTTAGAAACACGTGTTATATGTGAAAAAAAAGTATTTTTTAATACCTCTGCTACAAATATCCTCTAACAGTCATTGGAAATTCCTTTTTGTATGAACTTTCCTCCAGTAAACTTACAGACTAAACTATATATTAAAAAAAATTTAATACACTAGGACCATGAACACAGCAAAAAATATGCATAGTATTTTACCCGAGCAAGTAGTCAATGTTTTGTAAACTAGCCTCATCACTATTGGTTTCAACTGCATCCACTAGTTTTGTAGTCCTGGTTTCCAGTATTGAGCATGTTCAGCTCCAGTGAAGTCAGTGAAGTCAGTGAGATTGCTTGTGACTTTGAGCATACCAGCAGAAGGGCTGTCTCAACCAACACTGAATTTAGAAAACCCAGGCTGCATTTTTATTACACGCCCCATGCTCACCTCTCAAACCCTTTGCTCCAGAAACACAGCTTTCAGCCCATCTCTTGCCGGTCTCACTGCTGCCACCCTGGCTTCTGAGACTCCTCCGATCACGCACCAGCTCCATCACATACACACTCAGCCACGCTCACCTTCAGCTTCAATCACATCCTCTTCCCTCCCCTAACATGTACTCACTCAGACACTTTCACATTTGGTTATATACCCAACCCCTGGCACTCACATTCAGTTATGTTCAGAGTGCTACACCCACACTTAATTACAATCACACCCTCACACTCCCCATTCACTTACACCACCAGTGCTGCCCACCTCCCCCCATACTCAATTATAATCACATGTGATTAAACCTGCAATTCTGCACCTACGGTATAATCCTTCACTGGCATTCGCATCCACTTATGCTCAACAGCCTTCACTGGGACGCACGTCTGCTCGTCACATTCATGCACGCATGGAAACACCAGATTTAGTCTTTCATCCTGACAGCAGAGAGTTTTTCAGTTTTCCTTTCAGCGACACAAAGAGAACCCACTTCTAACCAAGAAACAGCATGACCTGCTGTTACTGTGGAATGTGGCTTTCCCAGAAAATCACCTTTAATCCTTATTTTATACCTCCTGAAAAGTGTGTGCTGCTGTTGGTTTTGTTTTAGTACCTAGAGGCAACTGAAATCAAGGTGCCATTTCACAAAACGCTGGACACTTGAAACAAAAGGCAGGTCCTACCCTGAAGAGATTAAGGCTGTTTCTATCTTTGAGCTGGAGAACATGATGGAGTTTCTTATGGAGGAATATGAAGGTCACCTGTTCAATCCCCTGTTGAATCTAAGGAAATGTTACAAAAGCAAATTACTGATGTTACACACGTCGAACCACTCACCACCGCAGCAACTTGCTCTCCAAGCATTCTGCGGTCATGATCTGTGTGTGCAGTCTCTTCTGCATGGCCACTATTTGCAGTTTGACAACAGCAGAGTGCAAGTGAAATCTTTCCTCTCCTAAAGTCAGCAAAAAGGTTTTTTCAGCGACCGTGGTCCTGTGGACTACCTGATGATAAGACCCACCTCAGAGGTGTGTGACCCACACAAATGCAAACGAGAAACCTGGGCAGCTATGGGACTGTTTTCATCAGATACACCAAATACCAGGAACAGTAATCATAGTCATGAATGTTGATGAAAGGTCAGAAAGAAAGGAGGATAGGAAAAAAAAATGTGCATAGACACTTCAGAGACCTAAACAGAGCAAGCATCATCTGTATCAACCCATGCACAGACATCTTGTTTTTTTTTCCAGTATTTAAAACACACAGTCAGTCTGAACCAGAGTTAAGATGAAGCTCTCATAATCTGAAGTGATTTCTAAAGCAGATTTTGATTTTGAAAGACAAGGCAAAGCTCTGACTAGGAAGTCAAATTTCCAATCACGTGTTCCTGACAGAGACTTGGACTTGGTTTTTTTTAATCAAGACATAAAATCCCAATGCAATTCACACCAGTTCTTCTAGAAATAATGGCAGGTGGCCGGGGGAGGGAAGGGAGGGACAGGAGAAGGAAAGGAAAAAAAATAAATAACAAAACCAAACCCACCCAAACCTAAACGAAAATCCTGCAGGATGAGGCAGAGCCTATGGATAAGTGCCTGCCACCACAATAGGATACACATGGCGTGTTCAAAGATGCCTTTGCAGGGAGCCAGGCCACAGATAAAACAAGACATGTGGTGTGGAGCTGAATTGGCCAGTTTGTTATTAAATAAACAATTGATCCAAATCAAGTAACTCTAAATCATTTAGGATTTAGAGTTGCCCCTGACCAGAACTAATATGTGCAGATAACCTGCACTTGGTCTTATGATTAGCATTCTCTGCACGGCTACCACCCATCAGAAATCTCACTTCTGTGTATCTCAGGGAGGCAGGAGAGAAGATGAGAGAGAAGATAGGAAGAGACACGAATAGGAGGGGCAATCTCTTTTCATCATTCCAGAGTCTTAAGCAGTGTCTGAGTGTGAATAGATACAAATGATAAGGGGGGGGGGGGGCCAATTATAGTGTTATGAGGGTGGCACCCCCATTCTGTGCCTACCAACACGTCTTGTGCCCAGTGTTGCACACAGAGAGGACTACAATACCGTGAGTGCTCCTACTACAATTCTTAACAAAGTCAACAGAAGGAGGAAAAGATTAAAAGCTAGATCTTTGCCACAACCTGACAGCATTAAAGATGTTCTTTCTAAAGGAAATTGGAACGCAACACAAGGAAGTCAAAAGGTATTTCACCAAAGCAGTTGTCATAATCAACAAAGGGCGCCACAGAAAGAATATTTTGACCAAAAGTCTTGTTAAACTCTCCTATTTGAAAAGCGTGAGATTAGGGCCAGGCTGCTATGAACACTCCAGGTTCACTTGTGTTATTTTTGTGGCTACAGATAAGTTATTTTGCTCCACTCTTTTTGGCTCACTTTTATAAGTCAAAGTCTTTTTGGTTGATCTTTTTCGAAGCTACTGTTGATCACTTGCTCCTCATTCTTCTTCAGGACCCCATATTTTAAACCACCTTAGGGAAGAGAACCTTTCTTTAAAAGATGTGCTAAATGTCACCACTCCATAGGACAGACTTATGTATCTTAAAAAAAATGGAAGAATTTTGGAAAATGCAATTTAAGCCTGATGTAACTGAGATAACACCTGTGAGTTTCTGACATACATAAGGGAAGGACTAGGGCCAAAAAATAAAGATCTAAGTTCAGAAGAGTGAAAAATGTGATGATGAAAATAAGTGTAACTATTATATCATTTGCTACTACTCATTTTGAATGGTGTCACTCTCTAGGAGGTGTATTCCTTTTTTCAGCTGGTGATTGGTCAGTGTCCAGAGATGAAGATGGTGTCAAAATATGAAAAATGCCTTCAGAGTAGTAATTTTTTCAGGACTTGATCCTGATGGACTAGTCCCAGCCCTGAGGGTCCTTCAGGATCTCACCAGAGTTCCAGTGGCACCACTTGCATCCCAGTGCTCAGTTAACATTTTCTTTTGAGAGTTTTTGTGGATTTACACCCAAAACAATTTAGATCTGATGTTTGTGGTGAGCTCATTTCCTACAGGGTAGAAGAAGGCAGAAACAGCAAGTAGCACACTCTGTGCCATTATTAAAACTAAAATGATAATCAGGATAGAGCAGAGAGAAACTTTGCAATAAAAAGATCCCAATTAAGATTTGGGGTTTACACATCTCAAACAGCTTGTGGGAAAACAGTAATAATGACAACAATAAACACAGGAGCAACAAAAATGTGGGATCCCAATGCCTGTGCCCACAGTGAGAATAAAAAATGCAAAGCCTGGGCCACCTCGCCTTTAATTTCCTAACTGCTGTTTTGTAAGGCTGTGTCATGCTTCTCAGTTCAAACACGCTTTGGCTCTTTATTATTCATGGGCCTTTTTCTCAGTCAGTGGTGTTGAATAATAAAACAGCCCAGGATCAAATGGGCCAATTCTCCACGCCTGACACCAACTGCTACTGTTCGCTGGGCTCTGCCAAGCGTTGCCTCTGATAATGAGTGGGATTTGGTTAAACAGTAAATTAATGAATAATGAAATATCCAGGTTGATCAGTTAGAGAGCACGCTTGCTTTGCCCCAGGCCAAACGCTCGGGGCAGAAATTACTCTCAAACGGCACTTGCCTGTGTGCTGGGCTGGATAACTATTTTACAGCCTATTGCTTGACAGGATGCTGGGAAGGGGGCGAGGGGAAGGGGGAAAGTCAGGGAAGCAAAGCAGGCAGGGCAATCTCCTTATCACCACGCACGGAGGGGAGAAGGGACCAGTTCGGGACCCTGCAAACTCCCCGAGGAGGGAGAGAGGGTTCCAGAGCTTGAAGGAGCTTGGTATGAGGTTGGGAGAAGGATGAGCTCCCTCCTAGGTCTTCCTCTCTCCTCTCCCAACTTTAGCAGGGGATTACCTTGGCAATGGGGTTAACCCAACCTTTCTCTCACCTCCCGCCTCGGCTGCCAATTCTCTCCTTGCATTAGCCTTGTCCGAAAATGTTTCCGAGCTGGGGCTATCCATGCCGGCAGGTTTTGCAGACCAGACTAGAAAAAGCCTCCCGGAGCCGTGTGTCAGGTGTTTCTGGCAAATAAAAGAACCCTGTGAAAGGCTGCCTGCACGGGATGGGGCAATTGTATACAAAGAGAGATGGAGAAAGCAACACAGCCGGGAGAAAACAACCCCGTAGCCTTCATTTTCTGCACCGGGAGAGATAAGTAGCTGTAAGATATTTCCCGCAGGTCAGTAGCACAAGTACATAGATGTACACAAACACACGCGCACGATTTCTACAGCTGGAGGAGGGAGAAAAGCCCTACTTGACTTTTCACACCCATCCTCCGGAACTACAAAACGCCCTCGCCCAGGGTATGTTTTGAGGGTATTGCTCCACATTGGGGTGAAAACCGCTATAATTATCGCCTTTTATCCAGAAGGGAAACACTCTGCAACTAACTCACCCCTTGTGATTGTTTGGGTTTTTTTTTATTGTTATTATTCTTTTCAAACTTTCCAAACAAATCACAAATCCCCAAGCCAAGCCAGAGAAAGGAGGACGGTGAATGGGAAAAAAAAAAAGAAATGGTGAAGAGGGGAAAAAAAAATAAGGACGTTGTTTCCAAAACTCGAGTTTACAGGTCGGGGCTGAGTTACTTTCGCTCGTCTCATGTCACTTCCAAGTTAAAGTTTAAAGAAACCTTTGAAGCGTAAGGGAGAAGGAGGTCCCTGCTACGCCTCGGCCATCGCCCCCGTCCTCCCCCGGCAGCTGCCGAGCGCAGGGAAAGCCTCCGGGCTCGGAAAGAAAAACTGGGGGTGTTTTAACCATGGAATCCTCCACTTTTTCAGTCTTTTTCACTAATCTTCCTAAAGAGTGTTTTGTGAGCGTAAGAAGGAGCAGCGGATTAGCTGACGGCTCTCTGGGGCAGGTTAAAGACGATGTTTGTTTTAATCGTCCAACAAAACCTCAACCACACTGACCGCCAAATGTTGATATTAAAATCCAGAAATTTTCGGTTGAAAGTATTTCACCGCCGTCTTTCCTGCTCGCGTTACTCCAACTTTAAATAGGTTATAAACCCCAGCCTATTTCTGTGAAAACCATTTGTCCAAAAATGCTTTCTATGCCCATTTGCAGTTTTTCCACCGCCACTCCTTCTCATTGTTACTAGTTATTGTACTGTGATTTGCTACACAGAGCTCGAAACAAGATACCTTTTTTTCTAATCAAAATAGGATCCGCACTGCACTGAAATAAAATATAGGGGAGACCAGGGTTCCTCTCTTCCTGATCGTTGCTCACAGTTTTTGAGAAGAACTGCTCCTACAGGTTTTTTGGCATTTTTTATTTTGTTTTGAAGGCAACAACAGCTTTCGGTTAAAGTCACTGGCAGTTTTTCGGGAGAGAAGACTCTCAGGTGATGCTCTGTGCACAAAGAGCGAGACAAACTATTGTTAGCGGTGGTTTCATGAGGCAAAAGATCTCCCCCTGGCACTTTGACCGATTTTTTCAAGTAGGAGAAATGTCCACGCGCATTTCATTCATCTTGCTATTTTAAGTGAGTAAAACTATGGATATAATTGCAATTGTACCCAATGTTCTTTGCAAATCTCAGCACGCACTAGCTTATCACCCGGGAAAAACTAACCGCTTCTTCTTTGAAGGATATGTTCCTCTCGACCCGAGGAAAACATCTTCCTCTCATGCTGTCAGAAGATGAAGGCTATTCAGTGCATGCCACTGTTTATTTAATAGCATCAATAATCACCGGCGCAGCACCTCCCCAAGCTGGGAAACCGGGGAAGTCACACTGCACCAGGTAGAACTCAGGATAGTGCTTGCCTTCGCTTTAAAATCACTTTGCCAAGTGTTAAGCCCTTTTCTGGGGTTAGGGGGTTTTAGCTTTTTTTTTTTTTCGGTTGTGAGGATTTTGTCATTTGCTCCATGCGGGGCAGATCTGAGGCAGGGCGAGGGGTAAAAGAATTATTGTCTCTGAATATTCATGAGAGGAAAACACACGCAAAAACACAGACGCTCCTTTCATTTCAGTGTTGTTTGGTGGGAGCTCCAAAGTAATTGCGGTGATTTCGTAATTGTGTGAGATTCTGGGGGGTTTTTTCGCCTTCGCTTTAAGGAGGGAGAATAGAGACCCTCTTAACACGTAAATCCCCAGACATCTGCTTCCCCCCCGCCTAACCCGAAAGCGTTCACAGGCAGAGGGACGATTGCTGGAAGGGAAATCAGGGCAGTTCTTCCTCCCCTGCCCCGGGGCGCTGGATCAGGCCCGGGATCCGTGGGCTGCGCTGAAATCAGAGCCCTGCACCGGGCAGGGGTCGGGGGGGAGTGCCGGGTCGGACCGGCCCTTTGCACCGTCTGGAGTCTGTTGCGAGGGTTGAATTCCGAAGACAAAACAAGAAAAAGCCTTTTTTTTTTTTTTGCTTCTTATTTCCCCCCCCTCTTAACTCATAAAAGTCGGTAGCCGTGTGTGAATGGGACTGGCTCCTCACGACAAAGCAGAGGTGTGACACGACATGTAACGCAATGTCCTGGTACAGCTGTGCACACACACAGACACAAGTCCAGCTACTGGGGAAAAATATGTGTGGATGCCTGTTTACGCGAGAGACAGAGGAAAACAAAGGAATTCAGTGAATATATTGGTACTGGGGATTATTTAAGACATTCGACTTGTTCCATCATAGGGACACCAGATGTTATTTATGAGGTCTCGCTGAAATGTGGGCCATACCATGCAGGTGGGGAGGGAAAAGGGAAAAATAAATAAAAGTATAAAAAGGAAGAAAGAAAAGAAAGGAGTTCACCCCAAAGGGATGAAAGACAAAAATGATGTTTATGACTGTATAAATCAAGGTGAAGTTTTGTAATGGAAACTAGAACTACCTAGAGTTTAAAAAAAAAAGAGACTGGGGCAAGGCAGGAGAGACGAAGAGAAGGTCCCCGCTGGTCATGACTTGGAAAGCAGATTATAACATCAGGTCGGTGGAGAGGGGAAGTTTTGATGAGCTGGGTTACTGCTGCTATTCATTTATTTTTAACCTTAGCTGAGGGAGAAAGCAGAAGAGAAGAAAAATCAGGAGATGGATGGGTGGATGGATGGATGGATGGATGGATGGATGGATGGATGGATGATAGATAGATAGATGATAGATAGATAGATAGATAGATAGATAGATAGATAGATAGATAGATAGATAGATAGATATAGATAGAATGAATCTGATCTTGGCTTGTTGAAGACCTTTGGGAAAATGCAGTGGAGCCGAGGAGATCAGCAGGAATATTTCTTCTTTCCTTCTTTCCAGACCCGCTGGTGTGCGAGCCCACCCCAAACACCGCTCTTTGCAAGCCGAGGGGAGCAGGAGGAGAACCCGGCCCGGGGGAGGCAGAGCACACCGGCAGCCTCCTGGAGAGACTAACTGTACGGTTTTTAATAAATATATACATAGATGTGCTTTAAATTTGCAGCCTTGACACTGTTGTCCGGAGCCTAGAAGTCTCAGGGTGAGTCCTTCCTCATCTCACGGGGACCCATTTAAAGGGAGCCCTCCGTTTCTATAAACGGGTGCTTTCGCTGAGTTATAAAAGAGCTTTCCCTGGTGCTTTTTTTTTTTTTTTAATCCTCTTTTTACATAACTGTTGCACAGTTCTTGAACGACACAGAAACTTCCTGATTCCCCCCTCGTCCCCCAAACAACCCTCCCAGACTCCGCTGGGAAGTGCGAGAGCTGTTTTGAAAGGTTTCATGCAAAACATATGCTCTGCTAAAAATAATATCGTCGGTGCGATTAAAACAAAAGAAAACAAGACAATTTTTTTTTTTTTAAAAGAAAAGAAATGTGGCAGGCAGCCTGGTTTTTGGAAATCAACTCCAGTGTCGCTGGTCTTCCCAGCGCTCCCTCCCCTCGAGCATCCTTCTCCCCACACCTGGGTCAAAGGGGCTGGGGATGCGAGGTTTGGAAAAGGGGGGTCCCCCAACTTCTCGCCCTGCAGAGGCCCGGTAAAAAGAAGGAAGCCGGAGCGGGGGAAGGAAATTCCCTTTTTGTCTTTTGCTCGCAGTTCTGCTGCTCCCTCCTACCTCGTTTTCTCCCTGCTCGGACCCCGGGCGCTGCTACTCCCCCCACCCACCCACCCACCCGCTCCCTCCATCCCGGGCCTCCCAAACTTGCTCCGGGCGTTTTTGCCATCACACCACGGAGAGAAAGTAGGTCACGGCTGAGTCCAAGCCTGGCTGAAGCCGAGGCAGACGAGCCTCGAAAGCTTCCCCAGAAAACAGACTTCGGGGTCGTCGTTTGCAATGCTTTATTTTTTCTTTATTATTATCATGACGATGATGATTTATTTTGAAAACCTTGGGCGATCATCTGAGTCGACTCCTGTAGTCCAAGCTGGAAGGAGAGGGAGAAGGGAGGTAGTTTGGGAGATGGAGGTGGGGATGGATTCATTTTTTGCTGTTTCCCCACCCTCCGAGAGAAATATTAAGTTGCAAAAATCGATCCACCTCCTGTTACGGTTCCTGTATCTCTCCGTCTGTTCTCTCAAAACCAACAGATAAAACCCAATCTAGACAAGTCTTCAGAGCGGGTATTTAACCAAAATAGTTCACCGCAATAAAAGTGATGCTTTAAACCGATTTCCACCCTCCGGGCTCCCTATTTGAGCACACGTGTGTTTGTTTTCAGGGTGAGTGTACGGAGGGTTAAATTGACAGCATTTTCCAGCCTCTGATTTACACACAAATAATAATAATGAAAAAGGTAATGATGTTTTCTGCAACAACATGGGGGGGGGGGGGGGGGGGGGGGGGCGGCGAAATGCGATGCCTAATCTGCCTCCCTTCCTCCTTCCCCCGACTGCAGGGTAAACCCCCAGTCACTCCGGAGTGGCGCCGGCTTAGCCCCGTGGATCCGGATCTCCCCTCAGTTCTTCTTCGTGTGATTATAAACCTAAATAAATCCGACGTCGGGACTGGAGGGGGGTTGGAGAAAGATTTGGGAGAGATTGAATATTTTCTTCTGTTAATTATTGGTGCTGTAACTGCAGATCTAAAGGTAGAAAATAATCCCTCGCTGTGAATATGAAAATCGCTCCCGATATTTATATGAGTATATACATATGTACATATATGTATGTGTGTGTATATACACATCCGCGTATACATAACTGAAACGTACAGTAACACAGCAGTGGGGGAAAAAAAGAGCTTTCCTGATGTCGAATGCTTACTATAACATTTTCTTATAATGGCTAATACTTTGAAAAGAAAAAAAGATTTACTCCTAATTCAGCTGGTAAAAGCAAAATGAAACGAAAGCCCACGTTAACATGACATGAGGTTTATTACAGGTCTGCGTAGAATGAAGAGGTAAGTGTGGTAAAAATCTGGACACTTTTGAGTCAGACAGAAATAAAATACCAACATTTCTGAGAAGTAATATTTATTGTCTTTTTTTTTTTTTTTTTTTTTTTAATGTAGAGACATGTCCTGAATTTCCCCAAAGCCTAGATTGGGAAAATAAAGACTTCTTGGCGTAATAAGTAAATCCGTCTGCAGAATCGAAGCAGCACCAACATTCAAAAAAAAAAAAAAAAAAAACTGAAGAGGAAAATACAACAAAACACAACAATCTCTTTTTTTTTATTCTTATTATTTATGTAAATCAGGTCATCACTGGACAAGAAACCAATTTCTACCCATTACCATAACAGCTTGTCTATAAAGAACAGAAAAGATTCAGATAGGATACTATCTAGTCAAGCGGGATATTTTTTGTTAGTTTTGGGGTTTTTTTCTTTTTTTTTAACATTTTTTTGTTTTTAATTTTCCCCACCCATTCACAGAGGTATAGATTCACAGATAAATAACCCAAAAACTACTTGCTCGCCATATTTACACATTCCCGTTAAATTAAGCATAAATAAATATATACAAACTCAATACTGAATGCCTCTCCGCATTTCTTCTCAGGAAGAGTCGATAAACTGATATTTCTCACTGCATGGTCAGATTTTTCGAGAAGAGGAGGTGAAAGGGATCGTTTGGGGCATAAAAGGAGAATTTTCTTTTTTCTTTCATCTTTCCAGTTTCTTATATGCTTTTTCAGAGCTTTGAGTTTGTTTTGGTTTTGTGGTTTTATTCCTTTATATCTCACTGGCACACAATGTTTCGTCTCTCGAAGTGTTCAGGCGTTTGTCCATGTGTTTGGGGACATTTTGTTTTACTTTTTCCCTTTGTATAAGAAAATATACTATTTGTAAAAAGCCTACGGTCTCTCTCACACGGGGAAGCCGGAGGGGAGGGGGGGGGGTTGGCCGGATCGATCTGGCAATGTTTACGGCAGCTGAAACGAGCACCAAATTCTCGAGAAACGCATTAAAACAGAGCCGAACAGGTCTACGCGATAAACCGGTCAGAAAGAGAAGAGCAGGGGAAGGGAATAAGCCCTTTGGGCACAGCTAAAGGTCTTCAAACTACCCTCCCCTCCTCCCTCCCAGCCCCAAATGCAAATTTGGGGATATTAGGGGAGGTTGGTCTGGGATGAAAAGGTACTTGAAACAGCTTCTCACAGAGAATTTCTATTAGGTGGGACAAGATACAACCCGATTTTGAAGAAATCATAGGGCTGTAAAAGGATTCCCATAAAATTGGCTTCTTGATTCATTCACACCTTGTGTGAATAACAACCAGGAAAAAAAAAAAAAAAAAGTCAGGGAGCGTATGAAAACAAAGATATTTCCAACAGAAAATAGAGAATTGTTATTAAAAAAAAAAAAAAAAAAAAAGAGAGAGACAGAGTAAGAATGAATTAAAATTTACAGCAACCCACCTGTTTGATTTGAAAACAAACTTTTCACGGTCTTTCCTCAAACTTTTCCCTTGAGTTAAAAAGCAAAGCTGCCGTGTTAATCCTCCTGTTTATTGATTTATGATCCCGAGGAAACCAAATCTTTTAATAACTCAATTATCAGATAAACGTCTGAGGTGCTCTGCCAACACAAGTAGTCAGGCTGGGAAAGTGCAGGAGAGGAGAAAAATGCCTTCCAGGAGGAGGCTGAGTTTGATTTTGGGGGGACCTCAGTCCTCATCACTGATAGCAACCACTGAGCAATGGGTATTTCCCTCTGGGACCAGAACTGGGCTAGGGGCAAGAAAAGAGATGGATATATTCCTAAGCCACGTTTTTGCCCTGTTTACATTCAAATCAGAAACCTTGTGGATTTTGTCTCCCTACTTTGGAGAGTAAATGGGGGGCATCCCACTGATATCAATGGGAATTTTACACTTGGCTTTATTTCGCCCAAGCGAACCACAGCCTGGCATTTGCAGTCTGTCACTTGCAGGTAGAAGGCACAAGGAGCAAGATCCAAAGTTGCCAGGAGTCAACTGAAACTCTTCCCTCAACTTTCTCAAGATTTAGGTCCTGGTCCAGGTGACCACACCTGTGCCTAGGGGAGATTTCAGCAGCAGGATCATGCCCTCACACATGCGTGAGTACATGCACTTGTGTGTAGGTCTTTCCCCAAGAAGTTGCAGGTGGTTCCCTCAATAACTCACAGTGGTGGTGGGATACTGTCTTCTGCAGTTAAAAGGAGCATCCTCAACATCTCCCCAAAGCCTTCAGCTGAAAGCTCTGGGGTGACAGGGAGCAGGTCCCCATGTCCCTGCATGTGCAGATGGGGAGGTGGAAGACTGAGAGCTATCTTGGGGTCTCACTCCACCCAGGAGCCCCACTGGGGTGGGTGATGATGGAGACCTGGGCCTACGGTCACAGAGGCTTTTTTTCAGAGAGCAGATAAAGCAACGGTCTACATTTTGTTCTCTGTTTCAATCAACAGAACAGTCTCACTGGGCAGGGAAGGGACATGTTCCTTCAGGTGGCAGCATTCATTCCTTCCCAGATACACACACACAGGTACTCCTTCCCTTTGCCGTGCATCACTGCTGGGGTATGCCTTGCCCTGGACCTTGAATTGTCCTTTCCCAGGAGCCTGCTAAAATTGAGAGTGGTTGGCAAGAGGTAGCCTTTGGAGAACCAGGGACTGCCTGGAGGCTGCTTTTCAACCTGGGGTATCTCCAGCCTACTGGTGGGGAATACATCACTCAGGGATCTACATCTCCTCTGGTGATGCTTGCTTGATGCTTTCTACTTTGAAAAATATCTACAAACTAAGACAAGGCTAAGGCTTCTTTTTTTCTCTCTCCCCCTTGTTTTGAGCTCAGGTGTGCCTGGCTGGGTGGATGGGATTGGGTGCTGCAGCTTTTACAGGGATACTGGGAGAGGCCTGACCCCACAGGAGTTTTGCCAACAACTCCAGGAGATTCACCCACACCCAGTAACTGTTCTGACATAAGCAAAAAGATGTGTTAGTGCACGAATCCTACCCCACTGAGAAACACATGTAATTACCCAAATACGGCAGAATCCAAACAGAAATTCGTACCCTTACACTTCAGCATTATTTTTTGCCATGGAAGACAAAGAAATGTATGTTAAAAAAAAAAAAAAGAGGAAAGAATCAGACTTCCCCTCCACCCACCCAAATCATATGCATAAGACATCCTGTCACACACCAAACCGCCGAGAAAAACATTGGAGTTAAGAGGTTTTTTCCCCCCTACCACACCGACTTGTTCTAAAGCAAGAGTCACAAGACATTTTTTTTAAAAGCTTTCTAAGAGAAACAGATTTCCTCAGACTGAGCTGCTCAGAAATCAGGATATTCCCTGGCAAGCCCTCCCCACTCCCATCACGAGGAGCCAGCTCACATGGCAACCCTTTCCTCCCTGGGTACAAAACCCTGGTGCCAAGCAAGTGCAGTAACATTCAACACAGATCTTATTTTCTTTGCAATATTACACCTCAATTTCAACTTATATTTTTTATCTTGTTCAAATTATTCCCTTTGAGCTTCTTTAAAGAAGTGCACCTACAGAATTCGGAAACAACTGGTTTTGATTTGAAAAAGCAAAAAAAAAAGGAAAAAGGAAAAAAAAAGAAAAGTATCAGAATATCAGAATTGTGGATTTTTTTTCTCTGTACCTGATATATTGTGTAGGGATCTCTAGTCCTCTTTGAAGAAGCTCATAAGCCAAGCGGGCAAAGCTTTAGGAAACAGAAGAAAATAAAATAGTGCATACTCCTGAGAAAGAATTACATACTCATATCACTCATTTTTTGTTGTTGTTAACAGTTCTTTAAAAATGGGGGAAGATATCTCTCACACACACTACTCAAGGAAATAAAGGGCTGAAACATTGGCATAGTTAGGAATATAAAAATCCCTATAGAAAAAGAGGAGATTTCAGAAAATTAAGAAAGCAGATAACGCTGACACATTACCAGACCTTACTTTCAAATTTTGCAACCCAGTACAGACAACGCATTTTACCACCAAAGGCAAGTACTAAATTACGAAAGTATGTTTGCATGCATGAATATGTGTGGCTATGCACACATATTATATATATATATATGTATATATACATATATATATATATATACAAACATACATAGGATACACACACCCCCCCTACCACGTTATGTGTGTGCATACACATATGCACACACATCGGCACACACGCGCCCATACACACCTGTAAACGCTGGCAATCTAAACAGACAGTCTGTCTAGACCAGGAAAACCAAAAAAAGTTCTTAAAAAGTATAGATAGTTAATTCCGTTGAGCTACAAGGACTTGAAAGTTCCCATCTAATGGCATCTAATGTTAAGACACTGCCATGGACGCAGCTCAAACCGGGTGGTGGTGGTGACTCCGTGAGCTTGCCTCCCCTCCTTTCCTAGTCTAGACAGAACCAGGGTGGTGAGATGAGGTGGTGAGAAGAGTTGGGAGGAATGAGGCGATAGGTTTGCTCAGAAAGGAACTCTCTGGAGGATCATTTTAGCTAGGATGGAGACAGGACGTCATTCAAAAAAAAAAATAAAATAAAAATAGTAGCAAGACAGACCGTGCAGTTCAAGAAATCAAAGCACTGACACCAAAAATGTTTCTCCGATTTCTTCCAATAAGTTATTCATTTCTTTCTTTTATTATTATTATTATTATTTATTATTATATTCCCCTCCCCCCCAAATCATTATTTAAAAAATGTGACAGAACAGAAGTGGGAAAAAATCCTGGTGGTTGTCTTCACATGTTCCTGGCAAGAGACTCTGAACCATTGGTCTTGCGCCATTGTGCTCCTCTCATCTTAAATTATTGTCTTTCTTTTATTATTATTATTTTTATTATTATTATTATTTTGTTCTACCTAATAAAATTCTTCCAAAGCCCAATCCAATATTTTTAAAGCTAAAATTAAGACGGTTTTGTTTTAAAGGATTATCTCTTTTTCTTTTCTCCTTTTATTTATTTAACTTTTTTCTTTTCCTTTTTTTTTTTCCTCTTTCTCTCTCTCTCTCTCTCTCTCTCTCTCTCTCTCTCTCTCTCATTTTCTGTGTTTCTCTTCCTTGTCTCCAGTTTTACTACCTGGTCCTTCGCCAGATGTGTGCCTGTTAGCAGTGTTGTTGTTCAAGAACATCTTGTCCATGCCTTTGAGAGCTTCAGTCAGGTAGTTTTGAAGGGCCGTGAGGGCAGCGCAGATAGCGGGGGCCCCAAAGCCATGAGTGATGAGGCTGAAGTGAGTCAAGCAGCTCTGAATGCCCGGTTCCAAAATAGGGGTGGGCCGGCTGTTTCCAATGGGTGTCCTGTCCTGGGCCAAGAGATCTGTAAATTCTTTACAAAGTTGCCTGCACAGAAGAAAGAAAGGTAAAGAGAGAAAGAGAGAGAGGGGAGAAAACAGTGGTTAGGCTCATCTCACACTTCTCAGAGACAGCCAAGGTTGAAGGAGGGCATGGATTCAGACCAAAGCTCTTCCAGAGACCCAGGACAGGACCTTTGCACCACCTTCCTTTCCCCGACAGTGCTCAGGGACAAGCCATGGAGAGCCAGTAGCTCCCTCCTCAGGTTGATGTTCTTCAAATGAGAAGTTTCTGCAACTGCAGGATAATACCAGATCTGGAGATAGAAATCTTTCCCACAGCCACAAGTATGCTTCCAGAGAGGTTTAGATTGGATATTAGGAAAAAATTCTTCAGCAAAGAAGTTGTCAAGCATTGTAACAGGCTGCCCAGGGAAGTAGTTGGGTCACCATCCCTGGAAGTATTTAAGATACGTTGATGTGGTGCTTAGGGACATGGTTTTCTGGTGGGCCTGGTGGTGCTAGGTTAGCGGTTGGACTCGATGATCTTAAAGGTCTTTTCCAACCTAAATGATGCTACAATTCTGCAGCACTGTGAAATAACTTGGCTGAAAGGGAGATGATGCACCATGGGTCTGCTAACCACTCATCTTCCTGGAAGCCTGACCCCCAAGACAAAGCAGCTCCCACCAGTGCTGTTCATGAAGGAAAGCACAGCCATGTATTGAGAGCTCCTGGACGGTGCGGGAGAAGACCGAAACTGAGGTTACTCTGAGAATTGTCAGACTGGACCACCTTGTTGAGAAAGATCAGCACTTTGGGATTTCATGCTGGCTTATTCATCACATAAGGAGTAAAGCTAGCTTTTCCTGTTTTAGTTTGGGAGGGTGACATACCAATTAAGACATCAGAGATGACATCTGACTATTGTTTGCTTGCCTGCACCTTTGAAAAATCAGATTTTTCTGATGAATACACACACACACATTTTCTTTTGCATTGCTCTGGTCCAAAAGGCCTACAAGTCAACAGGTGTCTGGGCACCATAGAAACCCAGAGGGCTGGTGAGGTTCCCAAAGGAATAATTTCTTTGAGAAAGATGCCTACCCAGGGACTGGAGAAAAAAAGTCCAGAATTAAAAAAAAAAAAAAAAAAAAATCATTCAGCTCTCATCCTCTGAAATTGTCTGAAATTCCCAGTGGTTTAAAGGTTTCAGAGGGTGGGGAAAGATAAAGGTCTATTTCTATGTGTATTATCCATTAAGAAAGTGCAAGAGAGGAAACTTTGAATTTGGAGAACAAACAGTAATGAGTCCAGCATTTTACATCTTCAAAGACCAAAGCAGGTCTGCGAGCAATTAAAGTTCTGGGACATTAATATCTTCTGACCCTGCGGAAAAGGGCAATCAAATTCCAATCACGTCTAAAAAACATCTGGACAAATTTGAGCAAATGATTTTTCAACCCTCCATATATTTCTTTAAATTACACTGTCATCGGAGGCAAGACACGTCGCAGAGCATGAAATAAATGAGAACTATTTGGGCTGTTATTTTTTTTTCTTTCTTTTTCTTTCTTCTTTTTTCCCTTTTTTTTTTTTGCTGAATAGATGAAGATGTGTGGTGACAGACAGCACCCACTGCTGAGGACACGAGAAAACTATGAAGCACCCATTTAGTATCCTGGGAGCCACAGCCAAGTGTATTTCATCACATACAGCACATCCATCAAATCCCAAAGGTGGGATGGGTTGGGGGGACAAAACCGAGGATCAATAGGAGGACATGGTGATGGGATTTTTTTCTTTTCTTTCTTTCGTTTTTTTTTTAAAATGTATTTTATTTTGTTAAACAGTATGGGAAAAGACATGGCAATTTGATATCAGACAAGCGTGTGTGAGCAGCACAGACACGCTGTGGATGCAAAATACAGAATTTTGTTCCCCTTCCCATAAAGATTTTTTATTTTAACTGGAGGTGGCTTTGAAACGATGCACAGTAGCTAGGGGACAGTCACCTACACCCTCTACAGGGACAGGGTGTGTTGTCAGAAACCCCACTGCGGAGGCAAGCAGACACTATGCTGTCTACCCTGACCATTCCTCCTCTCAGCCAGACCGTTTTAATTTAAGGACTGGAAATCCCGTCTGCTTTCAAAACGAGCTCAGATGAAGGGTTTAAGGAGAGGGAGGGTTTTCTCAGGGGAAGGCAGAAGGAGAGAGGGCAGTCAACTTCGCACTCACTTTGTCGCAAGCAGCATGTTTTTCCTGGAGTGGAGGTCGCTGGGGTCCGTGTGCTGTCTGTTCAGGTACTCAGAAACAGCTTTGGCAGGGAACTCCGTTTCGCAGATGTACCCAAAATCCCGAGCTAAGTGAACGGCCTCACCTGGAGGGAAGGAGAAGGGCTTTAATACCTCCGGGCATCACCGGCCCCAGGCTGGGCTGGCTCCTATCTGCCGAGGCACCGTGCGGCAGCTTCCCACCGCTTCCTCCGGGAGAGACCAACTCCTTCGGGCCGTGTTTAGAAACCTTCTAACATGCCTTGCACCTTAGGGACAGGATGCAGGTATAAGTTTTCCCTCTACAAGCCCTCCTTCGGGGGCAAAAGTAAGTTGATGGGACGAATTTTCAGCTGAGGAGATTGTCTTTTGCTATAACGCACTTCTAATGGTTTGTACTCACGCAGCTGATTGTGCAGAACTGTGGGAAAAGTACACACGTAAAATTACACACACACACATACATACGCACACACACATACATTCTCCAATTAACTGGGCCAAAAAAAAAAGGGGGGGGAGGGGAGAGGGGAAACTGGTTAAATCCCTAAAGACAAAAGGACCCAAACTTCTCCTAAGAGCTGGGAAATCATTCCTGTTTCAATACATCAGAGCAGCGTCCAAAATTTTACAGATGTGGACGTAATGTTAATATTAATGTCAGTTCTTTGCGTGACATTATATGCACTCTTTTTTTTCACACACAGAGGGTTTTAGTCATTACCACAATTATCCCCACATCTGTAAAAAGCTGGAGATAACTGTGTTTCGTCCGATTATTAATTTGCTTTCTTAACTGACCATCACGCAACAGGAACTCCTCTTTACCGGGTGGAAAGACGGCAACGTTTTCCGTGAAAAATAATAATTATTCTAACTCTAATTCTAATTGTCACTTTTCCTGCCTGCCTGGTTTCAGGTTTCTTGCCTCCAGAGGTTCGTGTCATCCAACTCCTACTGATGTACTTCATGCCACAAGAAGAAGACAGTAGCTGCAGAAAGGAGGAAAAGAGGAGGCGGGGGGGGGGGGGGGGGGGGGGGGGGGGGGAGAAGACCCAAAAAACAAAACCACCCTCAGACTCTAGGGGGATTCTACCAGATTATAGCTCAACCCCTCTAGAATAAAGCATTAAACCCTTTAAAGCACCGCCTGAGGGACCAGAGGGGAAGATTTCCAAAACGCAAATCAGATACGTCTAATAACTTCAGGTTCACGTTATTTTTAACGATCAGGAGTTGCTTTCTAATGTCTTCTGCTTTCCAAGGCTTCTCTCTAATCACCAAACCCCTTAATGAAAGCGAGGGCACCCGGCGGAGGCCGGGGAGTCCCCGTCGCGGTTACACCGCGCGGCGCAGGGTCCCCCCGAGGGCCGTTCGGGTAATCCTGGCCGGGACCGGCCGGAGCGTTTCTGCGCTCGGCGATACAATAGAAGAAACGCTAAAGCCCGACTGGTGGCAGAAAAGAAGATAAAAGCTACAGCAGGTGCAGCTACTTCCAAAAGGAGGGAGCTCTCTCAAAGTAAACTGTTGATTTGTAAGGAAATCAGGGGAGAGGAGGTGTAAATGTACAGCTTCCCACACACTTGACGCAGTTTTTTAGCATCACTCTGCGACCGCAGAGGCTTTTGAACCTCAAGCCAGCTTCGAGGAAGGACTGATTTTTTAAATTTTTTTTTCTGGAAGAAGGGTGCACCGGTTTTCACACACGCAGAGGGTGTGAAGCTGCACTAACCCCCATGTTTAAGGGCAGTCGTCACACCCGAAATGCTTCACGTCACCTGTAGCGCGACCCTTATAGCAGTAACGTATGTCGTGGTTCGCAAGCTCGGCGTTACCTATGTATCTATATCTTTTCTAACAACCCCCCTACCCATCTTTTTGCGAGCCCGTCTTCAGCCCTGCATGCGGTAAGGTCTTATCTCTCACATAACTCAATCAAAAGAGTTGAAAAGTTAATATCTAGCACAAATGTTTATGCACGCCTATATGCAGAAGCGATAAGCGGATTATTTATACGCCTCTTGGTGTGTATGTGTAATGCAGATACATATAATTCATAATTGCATCCATACTATTCCGGTTACGTTTCTTGGAGAATATCCAACTTCTCTTTGCATAAACACCCACATATCCTAAACATATTAGCAGATCTAAATTTTACTTTTCAGTACAGCAATAATAAATCAAAGAAACACGCCGAACACAGAAATGACATTAGTTTACTTGAACTGAGGTGAAACTTCAGTCTTTCCTTCCCTCTCTCCTTCCTCAGGAATAGCTTGTCTCTTTGTTCAGGCCTAGCCACCTTAAGGAAAACGGCACTCTGCGCCCCTTAAATTGCTCCGGTTTCGTAAAATAAGTATATAAATAAATATCTGTATTATTTTTCCTCATTGAACGTCCTATAGTGGCCATAAATATGCTCGGGGGGAGCGAATTAGCTGGAGATGAAGTAGCTGTGGAGTCAGAAAGCACAGGCTGGAAATTAATAGCAATGAGGAGTGGGACTGCCCTGCAGAATGACATACACGCCCAAACACAGGCACACACATACATATATACACACACACAACCTTGCCACCAAGGGGGGTCAATGACCATCCAGCCAGCGATCTAATTTGGGGGGAATGGGATCTTCAAGCGTGCCGGTGTTCATCCTAACCCGCCCTGAATTTCACCTCTGTAAGGTTTTCCCACCTGATCCCGAAAGTTGGTGGATTTTATTTTTATATATATTTGTTTGTTTGGGTTTGGGGTGGGGTTTTTTGTTTGTTTCGTGAAATGTCAGACACAAGTTCAGAGCAGGCAAGGGTGTGAAGGGAGCTGCGACCCTCTGCTTACCTTCCACCAGGGAGGTGAGTAAAGTGACATTTGCGGCCTTACGCCTGCCGGCTGGTAAATTCAAACCGATTTTTTCTAGCCTTTCTCGCAAAGATCTCCCCCCGTTTTTCGATTTGGCTCTAGAATTGCAAAGAAATTAACATCGTGATTAACCCCGCAGTGTTCCTGGAAGAAACGTTTAGTCTGTGCAGTCAGTGGAGCCTGGGAGGGTTTTTCACTCGACGTTAAGGACTTTGGGTGTGTTACTTTCTGCTTGGGTTTGCTGAGATTCGATTAATTTCTCCCGGAGGTGGGAGTGGGATTGAACCCACTTTTCTCCCTATTTTATCCAGGGAAATCAAATAATGCAGATAGCAGTAATTAATGTACAGTGTTCTGATCTAGATAGCAAATAGGTTCCTACTGTACGACACTAACTCATATGAAGATGGAGTGAGGAGATGAGCAGAAAGGTAGAGGAGGAGAATTAAATCCCCAATTATTTCAGGAGAGAGATAGAATGGGAAGAACGAGGCGGAAAAAAAAAAATCTGAAAGGCTCGAAGGGAGAATGTGTGTGCCTGTGGATAAATAGAAAAGGAGGGAAATATTTATTAAACCATTACTTGAGTGTGTTCTTGTGCGGAAAGGCGATGCTGAAAGGAAGAGCTCACCTGAAGGCAGAGTTCGTTATATAGAGGGAATTGATTGCCTAGAGGAAGATTTGAATATCTGTAGGAGGTTACTGATAAGGACAATAAAAGGATGAGTGAACTACAGGTGGGAAATCCAGAGCTATTGTTCGGACTACTATACATATGTAAACCCCTAGGGATGCCACCTGAGAAATCAGGGAGAGTTTTGGCACCTAGGATCAAAGTCTGTCCCAAATATCTCTTAGTTAAAATTTGTGTAAGAATTAGTAGTCACGCTTCGCGAAAGGAAACCGGAAACAACAGAGAAGTCAGACTGGCTTCCCACTATTTTGTATCAAAGTAAATAGGGCTAGATGGCAGAATTGAGAGCAGCTTCCTATATGTCATCTGCTCTGAACCAAAAGCTTGTCCAAAATTTAGATTTAAGATAGGAACTGAAGTAAGCAGCAGCCAATGGTTATGGCTTGGGCCATCTCCAGAAATCCACTGAAGTTCAATAATGATGTTTCTTTACCTTCATAATTCTATTTTCTACCGTGTATCTCTCAAATGTTCTCCCTGCTCCATTTGTAGCTATACAGAATGAGCAGGCAGGTTAGCATGTGTAAGTAAAAATCTCTGCTCCTTTCCCTGCCAAGGATCAGAAGTTGAACAATAGTTACAGACATTCACGTGGAACAGCATCTATTTTAGGAGACCTTAATTCTCACGTGTATTTTTGGATGACTGACTGCATGCACCAGGACTTTCCCCCTCATCCTCAGACACGGAGCTGGAGCCCCTGACATCATCACGCATCTTTTTTTTTTTTTTTTTTTTTTTTTTTTTTTCCCCCAGGAAATAAAGAATAAACAACAACTACATTTTAAAACAACTTAGAGTCAACGTTCCTGTCTCGAAGTTATGCCTTAATTTCTAGTCTGACGTATACCTCACGTGTAGAAAATGAAGTCTTATCCCCTCTCAGCTTTCTATTGCCTTGAATGAGCTGCTGCCTCATACCATATCGTGGCTTCTTCCCTGTTTTGATCAGAGATAGACCCTTGGTTCACGTTGCTTACTCACAAGTCATTCTGACAATTCACAGTCCTTCAGTCACTGTCAGGAAGATAAAGGCCTTTCTCACTGGTAGTCTTTCCTATTGATGACCTCGGAATCTAAATTGTTGTTGCTGGTACCTAAATGAACAATTCCTCTGTTGACGTGATGGAGTGGCAACCAGACTTCCAGGTTATCCTTTGCCCCTCATTTTCCTCGATACCAATAATGCAAACTATTTCGAGGCCTTCAGCAAAATCCACCAAGTTATTACTGGGTGATTTCCGCAATTGTTTAAGAGTAAAGACCTCAAGACCAACTGTGAGTAATTCCTCTGGCAACCTTCTCTAGATGAAGCACTAAGTTTCGGACTTTCAGAGTTATCTGTTGATGGCTTTTCTTGATTCAAATATTTACACACCTTACAGGTTGCCTATTAACATCCTGCCAATTTCAATACTCTTTTGTGACATCCTGATAATTGCCTTATCCTTATTGTCATATAGGGAAGTCTGCTGTGTTTATCTTGGAAATCTGTATAAATGCATCAGGTCCTGAAATACTTTCCATTTGTTCCGCAACAGCTAACTGCAATATGTCCACAACAGTATTTCATTCTGTCCATTTTCTAAGAGAGAAGTGTGAGGAGAAGGAGAAAAGATAGAAAGTGTGCACCTGTACAAGAATGAAGTTTTTCCCTCGGTTCCTTAATTTTGGGAATTGTTGATAGAAACCACACAAGACCGAATCTTTCTCTAGTCTCCGTGCATTCATCTCAATGTCTGAATACAACATGTTTTCACCTCATCCTGAACGTTACACACAGATGCTATGACAACACGATCAGTGCACATTTGCAGTTACTTAACCGTTGACCAAATATTTCTGGTGCATGCATGTTTGCCCACCCATGGGCATGTTCAACAAGCTCACCCCAGCCTCTTACCTTCTAAGTACTCCTCCTAGGAGGGATGCATTCAGACACTCTGGAGGAGAAAGGCGTCTTTGAACTTCTCCCACAGTTACTTTATATTTTGAAGTTGAACTAAGCAAAGACAAGCGGCCAGGTACAGAGCAAAACACCTCTCCGGTATTGACTGAAATTCCACCCAGGAAGCCATCTTTATTCATCATCAAAGAAGTGACAGATTTGGGAGGAACCGGAACTGGAGAAAGAAAAGGGGAAGCGGGGAGAGAGAAACCATCACGCCACGAAGGAGTACAGGGTCACCACAGTCTCTCTGACATGCACAGAACAGCAAAATGAAAGGGAATTTTGAACTTCCGACTGTCTCCAGCAACCTAAAGGGTGCTGCTCCCCCAACCTCTAGGAAACTGCTCCATGAATGATGGATGGAGAGAAGGGTGGGGCAGTACAGCCTCTATGCAGGGTTTGATCATTGGGAAATAAAATACATATTGGCAAGCACCTGGCAACTTTCGGGTTTGAGCCTGTGTCTCACCCAGAGCCCCCCGATGCCTTTTGTACAACGGACAGCGCCTTTCTGGAGGGGAAAAAAAAGAGGAAAATTTACTTTTTTTTTTTTTTTTTTTTTTGCTAATGTTTCCATTACTGCTAAGCTGAGCCAGGAATAAATTCACTACACGAAGGGAGTTGCTGTCTTAAATAAGTATCAAGGCTGGAGGATACAGCAACCAGAAGACAGCTCTGTTATTGCTTTGTGTTCTTATTAAGTCTGGTTTATGAAATAAAATGAGTCTTTTCCTTCAGAAAAAAAAAAATGAACCCCAGGAAAAAATAAAAAAAGACTGTTTTAACCATAGTGTTCGCCACCTTGATCATATTGTGCTGTCCGTGAAGTAACAGGAATTCTCCCGCCCCTAAATAAAGCTGATAGAGTTACTATAACACATATTTAAAGGTAGTTGGGTGGGGGAGGGGGGGGGGAAGCAAACCAAAACAATAAAGGGAAGCTAAGCGAAATAAAATCAGGTTATTCTGTCCACGAGAAAACGAAATATTTCTTTTCTCTGAGAAACTAATGAGGTTATTTTAAGAGTATCCAAGGGGATTAAAACGAACAAATTTCTATAATAGCAACCAGACACACTCAGAAATAAACAAGCAAAAAAAAGTGCCTAAACTAAAAATGAGAGCAATTCCCCCATGACATGAATTTTGTTTACAAATGAACTTAAATAGCTCCCTCATAATTGTGGGTAACTGTTATGATTTACAGCAGGTGCTCTAATCAATCAACCAATCACTTTAATTTATAGGGAGCCTCGCTGCATTTTCCCAGTTGTTTCATTTCTGCAAGTAATTGATAACAAACCATACTTAAGGTATGTTTTATGCAGGAGTTAATAAGAGCTGACAGCTGCTACTGCAGCTTCCTCTCGGAATCCCGGCAACACGCGTTTCTTTATAGAAAATATACTCCAAAATTGGGGAGGGTTGGTGGTGGTAGAGTCCTGGCAGTCCAGCGGGCATGTTTCAGAGAAGACTAATTGATTACACACCCTCGTCGAGCAGATACCACTTCACAGTCCCCCGCATTTCCACTCAATCAATTCCAAAACCAATTCGGCAAATAATAGGGTTCTATTATGCACATATGCCAGCTATTTAGGTAGTTATAATAACATGTCAGTTAAGTCATAAAACCCCTGTTTATTTGCAACGTATCTGGAGAATCAAACCATTAGGGTTGAGGGGATATTGAAATCGTCTGGAGCTGCTAAACAATAAGATCGGGTATCCTAATATATTACCACGCGATAACTACTGGGCAATTGCCAATTTTATAACCTCAGTGCATGGAATAGACACAACCGTGTTTCACTGTTTTTATTACAGATCATTTCCTACTGCCAGACCAGACCCCCACAATAAAAGCTCTATAACAGCTAAAAACCAAAAGGCATGTCGATTTTAGACATACATATTGCTTCATATGCCTTGTATATAGGCTCCAGTATAAACAAATTATTTTGAGTGGCTTTACTTCAGGGAATCGGAAAGTCAAATGGATTCCTATTTCTCTATTATTTTTAGTTAGACACTTTATGCACCTCATAAAGGCAATTTCAACTAGTTTGAGAACAGCACAGAAAGAGTTATAAAAGAGTTAGAGGCCCTCTCCTTCTTCAGTTGCTATTAATAGTATTATTTTTTTTGCCATTGATTCTGTATGAAAAGACTCATTTGGAGTATCAGAGGTCGTGCTGGCAGACAAAATAAATATATGTATCTTCCCCCCATTGTACAAAGATATGTCACTTATTTCAGGCAGTGTTCTGCAATGTTGCTTGAGTGAAACATCAAAACAAGTTGTGGTTGTTCCTTTTTTTTTTTTTTTAGGTAAATAAAAATAAAATTTAGATTAAAGAAGTGCCACCGGACAGATTTTCATGACTGGCATTTTTTTCTTCTGACAAATATACAGGTTCAGTGGTTCGAGTACACCTTTACAGTGGCTATATTTAGTGACCAGTTTATCAGGTCACTGTCCAGTGAACTGAGAAATTAAACAAGAGGCAGCAATTCCACGACCATCTGATCTTAGTCCAAACTCACTAAAGAGAGAGAGACCCGTGCAATGCTTAAATGTACCTCACCCTGGCCGCTTTGGCCTTTTGGAGCACTCATTACATTAGTTAACCTTTGAAATATGGATTTTTCACGTGCTCAGTAGGTTTTTTCCTTGCAAATTGCTTTTGGGAAGCAGGCTGGTTCCCTTCCCTGCTATGCTGAGAGCTCCTCAGCTTTTCCTCCTACCACTGCCTCCTCAAAAAGGACCACATGAATATACCCATCAGTTGGAGTCTAATAACTCTAATAAACCCATTTTTGAAGCTTACCAGGCGGTGTAAGCATATCTATTGCAATTTCATAGCTTCAGAGAGATGTATTCTATCTAGACTCTATATCTTCTGTAAATTACCTAATGCTGCCTCAAAAAAGTGTTTGGCATGGAATGAATTATCTCTATCTATATCACATCTATATGTTTATCATGGCTATTGCTTTTCAGATATAGCCCAGACATTACCAGAGATAATATAACGTGGAGGTTTTAGTGGGTGAAGAGATATACACGTCCTTGTGTGCAGCTGCATGTGTCAAATCCCTGAGTGTATGTAAATAAACTGTAATGTAAAGTATATTTTTAGTCGATGTCAACTTTCACAGTTGCTTGGGGATTGCCATAACTGCGGAATTAATACAGAGTAGCACGCATATATGTACACAGCGTCCCCACCACTTCTGCTTTGACTTTATCCTATTTAGTCCTGGTTATCCCCAGCATAAACTATTCTATTTTCCTTCACTGCCAAACTCTGTTCGCTGTGTATATATGAGCACTTACAAATATATATTTTCCCCTTCCAAAATCTCTTTATTTCCCTCTCCCTCTATTCTTTCTCTGTTTTTCCTCTCCTTTCTCCTTTCTCTCTTTCTCCTCCTGTGGTTACTCGCAGCCTCTTTGTCATTTCTCCCCCTTCCATTTCTCTTCAGCTTATCAATAAACCGGGAGAGCAACAGTAGCCGCTTGATTTGTTAGTAATTATAAGCATACTGTTCCTGCAAACGGGATCTCTAGATGAGTGAGATCGCTTTAAAACGACAGCAGGAAATGGTGGGGAAATGGAGCATGGCGAAACTCAGCGTGAAGCTTTCAGTTCTTTACATGTTTACAATTTTCTGTGCATACATTAAGTCTTAGGGTTCTTCTTTTTTTTTTTTTTTTTTTTTTTTTTTTGGTGGTGGTTCTCTCTTGGGTTGCTCTCCGCAAACGCGTGAAAACGCGCGCAAATGCAGAGGCACAAGCGCAAGTGGAACTAAAAGGGCATTTCAGAAACATAAAAAATAAACACATAAACAGAACTATGTCCGGAAAATAGGCTCTCAGTTATAGATACCGTTGCAATAGCCCTGGTGAGTAGTATGGTAGTTGATCAGTCAATCGAACAACCAGAAGAAATATTTGTTACATGTCCTACCAACAAAAGTTATGGACAAACTTATTACTAATCAGATATCAAATGGCTTTCAATTTTTACTTTTCTTTTTTTTTTTTTTTTTTTTTTTAATCTGCCCACCCACCGGGCCTGAAACGAGTAAAAAGTTCTTTGTCCATTATAAGAACAAGACTATCGTAACTGGTGATTTGATCTGACTTGGTAGTCAAACCTAGAAAGCCCAAGGACAACGTCTTACCCACTGCCACTAAAAGACCCGGTCTCTATTTTAGTGTTAATGAACAAATACAGAAAGTGTGTATTCGTGTCCTCCAGCGCAGTCCCTTTCCCCGAAAGTCGGGACTAAATTTCAAAGTGAAACGTATTCCCTCGAAATTGTTTTGCATTTGATTAAAGGCGATCATAAGGTTCAATGGGTAATCCAGGAAAAAGCACGAAACTGAGCGGCAGCAAAGCAACATCTCCGATTCCCAGACTTATCACCTGAAAAAGCTGAGGCCAGAGCGGTTTTCAGTTAATCTTTTACCCGGCTAATTCAAGAAGAGGTGGGGAGGAATTTCATGCTGTGTTATTAAGAGTTGGGTTTTTTTTAAAAAAAAAAAAATAAAAAAGTTAAGGCAACTCCTTTCATACGTTTCTTTAAAATGGTATGAACAATAGATTTTGTTTACAAGGAGACAATGAATTAAGGTGTTAGGGTGAAAATGGCCTTTCACACTCATGGGAGTGTGCAGACAATGGTTAGAAACAGCTGAAAGTAAATAAATACATCAAGATAATTCTAAAGTCACTAACTATGCCCTAGAGTCACAAAAAATTAACTTGCGACTCGGGCTGCGCAAGATTTTGCAGAAGGACAACTTCTTTCCCCATAGACGATGCCAAGCAAATTTCAGATGAGCATTTGACAAGGGCACCCGATCATTTCTTCCTGACAGACGGAAAACCTTCCCTTCATTTCAGCAGAAAACTGAGGGAAAGGCCTCAAGACGTGCAGCAGGTAAGCTCTTAAAGCCGAGTTAAATCTGGTATTAATGCTTTTAGTGATTATTATCATCTTGATGATTTATCTACCTCCCTCCCTTCCACTTCCACCACCAAAATCTTAATGGAACTAAGAGTTAATGATGATTTTTTAATGTCTTGTTGGATTTTTAGACTGTTAATGTACCGCATCCTTCTCATTATTAGTTTATTGATTGGTCATTGACCAGCCCCCTTCAAATCGTATTAACCACCCTCCGCCAGTTTAGATTAGGAGAGTTTAAAAAGCACCTTTCATTATTTCACCGCTACCACCACCACCACCACAGTAGAGTTCAGGCGTTGTAGCTTAATGCTCGCTCTAATGGGGCAGCTAAGAGACGAGGGGCCACGGTCCCTGCCTATTGCATTAATAGCTCAAAGGGGGCTAATACAGAAAATTAGCCTTAAACGAGCTCTGGAGATCTCCAAATGAAAGAGCCATTTATCACGCTGGCTACCTTCACTCCACTCGTTTGCTCTCTCTACTGGGAACAACTCATTTCCTCTTAACTAAATTACTTCAGAAATGTCAAGTAAGCTCAGATAGCAAACATAACAAGAGACTGTGTATATGTAATCTATTGTGCGGGATCAATACACGAGATAAATCGATAGCCGTGTATGAATCCCGATGTAATTTCCTTAATATTTTTTGCAATTCTTATGCATAGATAGCTAATTCCCTGTGCAGGCCTGAAAGACTATAAAGAAGCAGATACTTGCAGCCTGGATGATATCATTTGGTTTAGACTTCAAGGCCACATTGCACTTTCCCTACTACTTTGTAATTAAAGCACTTTAGGCACTATTCTAGGTTTTGGTGGAACAGACTCCCTTCGTTTCTCATCTAGCCAATAAATATCACCGGGATTGGTCCACTGCACAAAAATCAGTCAGTACCTGTCTGCCTGTCTATGCCATCCGCTTGCAATAATGACAGAGTTTAAATAACTTCTTCTTACTTCAAAGTGCATCCTCACAGCTACAAACTGCAGGGAACAAAACAAGATTGATACAGCACCCTTTCTGTGTTGTTGCTTCTCTCGTCCTGATTAAATATGGGTTGCCATAAACGTGACCTGCTCTTTCTCACTCATCTCTCTTCCTCCACACCCAGGAAACTCACTGTGCAAAAAGAAACTGAGCCCCCAACATTCCATTGTGCTGGAAAGTTTCTTAGAACTCAGCATTACTTCTAAGGAGTAAAATACTCGTACAGTGACTGTGAAACAGTAGTAGGCGATCCTTGGGATCTTTACTAGTAACCTAATTTCCAAAGTGCGTGTATATCCCTGTTAATCATGAAAAAATTCAGAGAATCTCTTCCTATGGTTGCAAACAGGCACATTATAAACCCACTTATATAGGACACTGTCTCTTTATGCAGCAGCTGCTCGACCTGTGGCTGTTGCAACGCCTATGCTCAATAAGCACACCTGAGTCTCTACCTAATATATGTAATTATTAGCATTCACATTTTAGTGCTATTGGCTATCTAGCGGTACCAGTCGGCATGCACATCAAATATCTCTGCTGTCCTCGTCATCTCAAGAAGGAGAGACACAGACAGGGAGGGGAGGGAGCGAGTTTGGGGAAAAAAAAAAACAAACCACAAGTATTTTAGTTTGGGTGATCAACAGAAGTGTTCTGCGAAAATAAAAAAAGAAAAAAAAACACCAGGATTGCGAAAGTAAAATGCGAGCACAGAGCAATGTTAGAAAGGAGTCTCTCGACCACAAATCAAGCACCAATTAATCAAATACACCCAAGAGGAAACATTGGGTATGAGGTGTCAAGCGGGGGTGGGGAGGGGAGGAGCGGGGAGGAGAGTTAGAAAGAAAGACAAAAAAAAAAAAAAAAAAAAAAAAGAGAGAGAGAGAAAAATACAACCAGAAGCCATCAGGTTACAGACCCTGAGCGCAAAACCTTTTAAACATTCAAACTGAACTAAAATAGGAGAAACGAGTCTCTTTTTTTAACGGTAAATAATTAAAAAAAAAAAAAATCTTGAAAAAAAAAAAACTTCGGCTTTTCGGCCAGGGGTCATAAATGACACTGCCAAACGGTCTTCTAGTTTTCATCCGTCCTCCCTCAGATAACTGGCACTTGATCGTTGTGTGTGAGGGACACTGTACACGAGGATTTAAATTAAAAAACAAATACACGGAAGGACCTCATGCTGCCTTGAACACATTTTAAATAAACACCCTCCCTGTTATTTTGCTTTACGTTCTAGAAAATCACCTCTATTAAAGTACTTGTGCACATTTGACAAATAATAAGGTCCTGGAGATAAGTGCTGTTGATGGTAAGCATAAGGGACAGCATTTCTAAGCCTTATCCCTGGTACTTAAAATTGAATCTAGAAATAGAAACTCCTTAGATAATTAAAGATAGCTTTCCCTACATTTGCAGTGTGTGATCTGTTTAATGTCTATCAGCATAACACAACACTAATCGCCAAGCATCTTCGACTGTCAGAGAAATGTAAAAAAATTAAGCAGCTGCAATACGCCCGAAATGAGTTATTGTAATTACATTTAATTAGTTTAATTAGTTAATTATTTTGCTTACAGCTGTACAAGAGACTGCAAACATTTGTTAATATCACATTCCCTTTAACAGTATGGGGTGATTCTGCAGTTACACTAAATCATGTGCGCATATGTAGAAAGATTTAAAAAAAATGGGCACGGGGAAGGGGGGGATTCTTGGAGAAAGGGGGGGAAAGAAATCGCGGCTGCCTTTCCATAGGCATCTCTTTCTCTCCCCTTCACGTTTGATTTGCCTGGGAAATGCATTTAAGCCCCAAAGGGAATCAACCCCCTTCCCCCATTAGAAGCCAAAGGGTCCCCATCGAGGACTATCGGGAGGGAAAAGAGGAGGGGGCCCTTGGAAACTACATTTAAGCATGGGGTGCTCCATTAGAGAACATTTCTGTAATTAAACCCTTTGAAGGACGGGGGAGGGGGAGATAAACTTTTCCTTTCACATATCTTTCCTTTTCCCTTCACCCTATCTGCCAATCCAATCAACTATTTATCTTGGTGCCATCTATGCCTGCTTCCCAGATAAATTAATTGCCCCAAAGTAAAAATACATCATGAAGAGACTGCTACACAGTAAAAGTTTGTCTAGCTTTTTGGAATAATCCATACCTTTTTTAATGACAGACTGGTCCAATAAGTTCATACCGCTGTTATTGGCATCTTCAACTGACTGTGGATATAAAAACATCACTATTCAAATTGACTGGATATTAAAGAATCGCGTACATAAATCATGTCATTCCAAACTGGAGTTTCTGTTATTTCCATTTATATTAATTCACTGGGGAAGGAGGGATTTTTTTATTATTATTATTATTGTTATCATTATTCCCCCAAATCGACAAGGAAATTAAATTCTTACAAATTACATAGTCTTCTAATAAAAAATAAATAAAAAAAAGACGTGTGAAGCATATGGGGTGCAATATTGGTTTTGTTATCTTATAAAACATAGATATCACACAGACTTCTTTACATTCGATAAAGCTTTATATTTCTTCCTTTGACAATCTGGCAATTTGGCAACATCTGCAAGATTTGTTGCATGACATAAATGAACGCGATTAAGGACAACTGAAACTCTCCCTCCTTTCCCTCCACCCTCCTTCCTTTTCTTTTTTTTTTTTTTTGTTTGTTTGTGTAACCCTGTTACATCTTAAGAATTCAAGGACCATTTACTTTTTATATATAATAGTTTAGATTATGGACTTTAATTAAAGCCCTAGCAATTCACAGTGCAACCCAACGCCCACATCATATAGGATACAAGCAGAAAGAGATTTACAGTTCCCGAGGTTGCTTCCACGTCCTGAATTAGTGGAAATGGGGAGGGGGGAGAAGGAATATACATTATCGAAAGTATGAACTGTTAAACTGATTGCTTAGGCAAAGTCTCCTGATCTTGTCACCGTCTTTTTTTCTCCTTTTTTTTTCTTTTTTCTTTTTTTTTTTTTTTCATCGCGCTTAGAAGCACACCTGTTATTATGGCATTAACTTCTTTAGCAGGGAAGAGAACAAAGACGGGCACAGAGGACAGAGCAAATACTGGGTTTAATTTCTCAACACGAAAGTGGGATATGCAAACAAACAAACAAAATTTACTGCTGAATCTGCAGTCAGCACAACAAAATCGTCTTCCATAGAGAATAGGTGTCATAATAACAATTTCTTGCATAATTACGACAGGTTCCATTTTAGGGTAAATTCTGGGTTTCAGAGAAAGGGGGGACCTGTGGGTTTCTTGGGTTTATTGTTTTATTTTTCTCAGGGTTTATTTTTTTTCCGGGTTATTGCATATTTTGGGGAGTTGTAATTTTTTTTTTCCATGATAAGGAAAACATTTCACAGCAAAGCAATGATTTCCTTCCCTGTTATTTTAACTTTATCTTTGCTACACCGAGAGGTTGAGCTTATCCGGATCTAGCTCTTATCTCCGTCTCTCTCTCCCTCTGCCCTGCAGAGACGTTCAAGATGGAATATGATTTAGTAGAAAATTACATCTCCCCAAAATGTGACGGAACAATATTTTCTATGAGATCTTTCCTTTCATTTTCCTTGAATCCTCACTTAGACGAGCGCGCACACGCCCAGTGGTTCCTTATGTTGTGTGTTTGTGCGTGACTGTGTCTCTCCCTCATAATCAATAGGCTACATACCTAAAGGGCACAAAATAAAATTACAAAGTCTTCCCTCCTTTCCCTGAGCAGCTCCCAAAGAGGGATGATGAGCAAATCCTGCAGCTTGCTGGAGTGCATCGTGGTGCTCCTCGATGGCACAGAATTGGAGGTAAATGTGAAACGCCATCTTTCCCCCCCCCCCCCCCCCCCCCCTTTTATTTTCCTCCCTCCTTATCTCACCTTATCTCTGGAGTCGATGGCTACGCACACGCTTTTTGTGCGTGCGTGCACTCCGTTCACTCCATCAGCAACGTGGGTTAGTTGTTGTAGTTAATGAGAAGACTCCTGTCTGATTTTCTATCTAATTACGCCCTCCTGCTGGGTTTTTGTACAGGATATTCGCTCAGCATGCTGGCAGTTAATAGTCACAGAGAGGATCGTAAAGATTTAATTAGGACTGCATGCGGAAACGTGGAAAAACAACTCAGACTTTTAATTACTAGACTTCTTTAGTTAAAAGTGATACCAGGGGTTACTTTATAAGAGACTTGGGTGTTTTGGTGCAACTTAACTTTCCGTGTCTCTAGCTAGCACGTAGGAGCGGGCACGGCGATGTGAGGGAGGGAGGAGGAGAGTGAAGGTGTGTGTGCAGGGAGGGGAAAGGTGATGAGTTTCCAGATATACTTCGAAAATCTAGAGAGAAAGATTCCCCTCCCCTCCTCCAAAGATCTGACAGCACGGAGCTTCTTGTTTACCGTCTACATGCACCTTACTCAACAGCTAGGGTTATATCTGAGGAAAAACCCTGAAGAGTGATCGTTTTGTTTTCCTTTAACGAGTCTAAAGAATCTAGATTTTCCGCCAGTGTATTTTCTTTATCCTGTCTTTTACTAGCAAAACCCTAGCGGGGAAAAAAAAATGGGGTTGCAGTGATGCTTTTTTAGAGTCCTTATTAGATGATGCAAATTTGTTTTCAATAAGTAGGTCTTGGCTTCTCTGTTCTCTGTCTGAGGGCTGTAAATCGTAGATTGAAAATTCCTCTTGAAAAGGGCAGCAATAGCAATACAATACGTCCTGTTTACAATAACAGAGCGCTATCGTGTTACAATCACTTAATTCTAGCCCTGGACAATGGCTCACACATGGCCTGAATTTGGTGTTTGTAAAATAACCACTGTTTCCTTCTGTCACGCACTCTCCCTTGTCAGCCCAACTCGTTCTCATGGCATGTATTTGATCAGACTTGAATAAGCTAAAGCAAAGAGACACATCTTTATCCAGCTTATACCTGGATATTGTTTCAACTTTTTTGACTACTAAAGAAGAAAAAAAACGTCATACCCCACTCTTTGAGACCCTTCTGGGAAACTCTTTCTAGTGTTCGTGGGTAATGTCGCCTAGATAAGAATGCCTGTAGCTAGAACGGATTACTTGAATTCAGAATAAATTCGTATTAAAAATCAGTGTGGAAAAGTGCTCAACTTCATCTGTCACTAATGGGGGGGAAGGAGAATAGAAAATATTGAATTGTATGAGCGAGTCCTGGGCTGCTTTCCCTCCTGCCTGTGTTAACCTGCAGTTGGACACTTCTTCCTTCACGTGCTTCTCCTTGGGATGGATACCCTCCCTTTCTTCTTCATCTCCTCCCCCAGCGTAAGCCCAGACTTTTACAGATAAAGGACCTGTTTCGTTTCCCGCGCACTCAGCACCCCAAAACAAGAATCCCAATCTCGTTGGCCTACAGCTTCGTCTGTTCCGAGCCACCTCCATCCTATCCCATCCTACCCTACCCCCATCCCATCCCCGTCCCGGCCGGGCGAGCGGGTCGCGGGTGGCCGCGGGGCTCAGCGGAGCCATGGGGGGAAAGGCACTTCCCGCGAGTGCTGTGCCCTGCTCGCAGAGGGGGTGTTTTATTGGAAAAAGGAGGGGGAGCTACTTTATGTGAGCTGAGTAGGACTTTCCCTTCCTTCTTTCGATCTTTCTTTCTCTCTCTCTCTCTGTCTCGCTTTCTCCTCCCCTTTTCTTCTTTCATTCTTTCTCTCTCTTCTCCCTCTTTTCCTTTCTCCTTTCACTTTTTTCTCACTTTTACCTTTTCCTTCTCCCTCTTTTACATTTTTCCTTCCCTCTTCTCTCTCCTCCTTTCTCACGAAGGCACAAAAATTACGGGCTTTTCTTTGGGGAAAGTGCGAATACCAGAGCACAAACAGTACTTAACGTCTATAGGTTGTAGAGAGAAAGAAGGAGAGCGATCTCCTTTCTGCATTCGCAGAGGTAAAACTCGCCTTGACCTGCAAGCTAGTTTTTCTGAGCCAGGAATTCGAGACGAGACCTGTGCATCCCGCCCGTGGGGGCAAGGGGCTGCCCCCAGGTCTCAAAACCAGCTTGGAAACCCGCAGAAACCAGGAACCCGGCGGCCACTGAGCTCGGAGGCAGGAGCAAATCCAAACAGAAAAACCTTTCTATTTATAAAGCAACTCGCCACAGCAAAGCTCAGAGATTTTGCAGTGAAACCCTAAAACAAGCCTTAAGCTAACGCAGTACAGGCCCCCCGCCCCCTCCCCGGCTTCTCTGCTGCTGATTCTCATAATGTTCATCAGGATGCTTTTTCATGGCTCTGTTTTTCCTTCTCAATTCTTCTTTCTTTCCCCCTTTCTGCAACTTTGAAGTCCGTATCTCATTGAATGGTCTATATCTTTATTTATCCCCAGTCTAAATATATATATATATAAATGTGATATATACATTTTTTGGGAAAAAAAAAAAAAAGAACTAAACAAACAAATCAATGGAAGAGAACCCTCAAATCCCGGCTAATACATTATAATGAAGAACCTGGCCCCTGGAAGCTCCAGCCTCCAGCTCGGGGGTCCCCACCGATTGGCCATGCCCTGCTCCAGCAAGGTGTAAGCCACCCCAGCACCGAAGCCGTTAAGGGCCTTTCTGATTTTAGGGAATAACACGTGATGAGGAGTTTCGCGTGGGATGGAAGAAAGCTGGGAAATAATGTGTTTGAGCTCGCTGAAACTTCTTTGTTCCCCGAAAGGGGGAATAAAACTATTTAAAATCAGTGCTACCCTACCAACTATACTTAAAAAAAAACAAGGTGGGGGGGGAGAGAAGGGGGGGGAGCTTGTTCCTGATCACCGGTTATTGCCTCTGGGTTGGGTTTTGTTTATATTTACCTTCCCTCCTGGATGAAAAATGTAGTAATTTGACAGTTTCATCAAAATCTCTGAACTGCAGGAAATTGGTTGGAGGCGAGGGGAGGAGGGGGAAGCTGAGATTGCATGGGAAATAACTGGAATTCGGAAAGCCAGGTTTAAACTCTGCCAGCTTTTGAAACACGTGGAATATTTGGAGCAGCATGTCTGCCTTCCCTCTACACTCTCCTGACTTGCCATGTAGGGGAGGGTTTAAAAGGCAGAGCCCGTGCGCGACAGCGATGAAATAAATTCTCCTTTGGGAAAAAAAAAAAAAAAGAAAAAAAAAAAGCGAGGAAGCCTCACAATTATAATCCCAATGCAGAAGGAGGATGGAGGATGGTAACCCACACCAACATCGCTGTAAAACCCTCACCGATAATTTCTCGCCGAGGCATGGGAGTTCCAAGCCTGGAAGGCATTTGCATTGCCCAAAGAAAAAGAAACGCCGTGCCTTACCTGGACCTCCTCCATCCCTGGGTGTCCGATGCCATGCAGAGAAAGGCTGTCCCCCATGCCGGAGTCAAGGCCATGGTGAGCTGAGTGCAGAAGGACATCTGGCCTCCTTACTGAGTGGTAGTCCCGCCTGGGGTCCAGTCCCGAGAGCTGGGGCAGGGCGGCCCGAGGCTGTGGCAGCAGTGACCCGGTTTCTGATCCCACCTCTTGCCTCTGCCTCTGTCCCCAGGGGTGCTGCTGGGGTTGATGCAAGGGGTTTAGGGAGTAGGGGTCATTGACATGGGAGTAAGGGTCCTGGCTTTGGTGGTAAGGAAGAGGCTGGTAGGGGGGTGGGAAATAAGGCGGCTGGAAATCCGAGGATGGGGTGTGAGAGAGCGGAGGAGCGCTGGAGTAGGGTCCCTGGGAGACGGATCCCAGCTGGGACAGCCTGGAACTGTGGCTGGGCACTCCATCATGCCGGTCCTACAAACGGAATGAAAGAAAAACAACAAAAAAAGAGGACCTTAAAAAAGAAAAGCAAAAAGAGCACAAACCCATCCCAATGTAAAATCAAACGAAATTGTAAACAGTTGTAAACTAATGTTCCCCCCGCTGCGGATTAGAAATGTTCCAGCATTTCGTACCCAGATCGTGTCTATTCCTAGTAAGTGTCAAGAAGGGGGAAGGGGTGTGTGAGAGAGAAATGCTAAATCTCATAATTAAAAATGTAAGTGCTCCATACGCGTGTATGATCTGTGACTTCAGACCAGTAATATGATTTACCCTCCAGCAGCCCCCCAAATAAAACCAAATGTAAAAAATAAAACAAAAAAAAGAGAGAGAAGAATCCCCAAACTACCCATACTTCAAAACAACCCACCCGTTGTCCTGCCTAGTTTCCAAACATTATTCCCTCCACTGAAGTCCTGAAACTCAAAATCAAGAACCCATCTTCACGTGGAAACGACCAAAAGGAAAGTTGCACTTCTCGGAGGACTCCGAGGTACGAAGTTGCGCGAAAAAGGACGTGAAAAAAAAAACAGTATAAAAATCACCGGGACTCTTTGTGCAAACAGAGTCCACCCCTTTAAAAATAATTTTAAAAAATTAAATAAAGTAAAAATGAAACATCAGTATTGAACAAATCCAGTCGCTATGATTTCCGCAAGCAACTTCTAGTGTCTTTTGTCTCCCTTTCCAACATTATATTCCGGAGAATGGGGTGGGGGTTCGTTATAATGAAAAGTGTTTGGGGTGTGTGGGGGGACGTGCGGGGGGGGGGGGGGGGAAGTGTGTGGAGGCTTCAGAGAAAAGGTGGGAGAGTTTTTTCCAACTCCATCTCGCTGAAGCTGCGAGGCTAAAGTAAACAAGAAAAATATCTGTTCCACAAAGTGTAGCTCAAACCCCCACAAGCAATGGCACACATGGTGAAGAAAAAAAAAAAAACAGGAAAAAAGTTTTTTCCCCTGCTCTCCCCCCAGACTCCCCTAGCTCAAATCGAGAACACACAATGCAAAAAGGGAGAAGCAGCTGCAAGCCTCCTCCAATTATTGTGCTAAATTACCAAGCCAAAGGCGTTTAAAAAGAGAGAGAGAGGGAGAGAGAGAGACAACAGATCGAGAGAGAGAGAGAACATGCAATTCTAGTACAACATGGATCCAAACTCACCATGGCGGAATAGGTGTGGACTAACATCTGGAAATAAAAAAAGTCTTGTAATAGCTAAAAATAAAATAATGGTGGTAATACTAATGATTGGAGGGAAAAAATATCAAGGAGATCTGCAAAGGGACGTGTTGGACACAGTAGAACAGCTTGAGATATTTCGAAGTCTATCCATCAAAAAAAAAAAAAAAAAAAAAAAAAAAAGACCAATGCCCCCAAAACCGAGCCTGGAAACCTTTATCTACATATATGATTTACCCCTCCCTCTCCGGGTTTCTTTTTTTTTTTTTTTCTCCTTTTTTTTTTTTTCCTTTGAGCTCCCAAATACAATCCTCTTCAACCCAAGGCTAGGCTCAGACTGCTCCGCTACCCCTTCCTCCCTTTCCTTCTCTACACCGCCTCATAATAATTGATATTCATGACTATTAATATTACACGACTACTTTAAAGGGAGAATGCAGGACCAAATGGAGCGTGAAGCTGGCAGCCAGCTCGAGAGCTCCCCTACTATTGTAAATGACGTTCATTCAGTGGAGAATTACTAGATGTAATCAGACGAGGGGGGCTGGCAGAGGCAGAGTTTGGGGAGAGAGAGAGAGAGAGGGGGAGAGAGAGAGAGAGAGGGGGGGGAAAAAGTTTAGCAAGGAAGAGGCATAACTTCAATTAACTCGAGCGGAGGAAGATGAGGAAAGTAGACACTGTCGAGCTGGAGTAAGGAAGTGAGATGAAGCAATGCTAGAGGCGAAGAGGAAAAAAAGAGTATTTCTTTTACATTTAATTATACATTCCTAATACAAGGAATTGATCGCCGTTGGTGCTTTTGTTCTTGCAGTTTGTGTGTTTGTTTTTGTTTTAACAAATGATGAGGAAAAGTGGTTTTCTGTTTTTTTTTTTTTTTTTGAGAAATAGAAGTGTGCAGTCACTACGGCTATTTGCAGCGGAGATTCAGCCCTTCTGGTGCGTGTTACAGATCGTATTTATTCGCAATACACAAATAAATACTTGAATTTGCGTTAAATTGGGCTCCACTTTTTTTTTTTAATTTTTTTTTTTTTCTGAATCCTGTTCCTCCCGTCCGACATGAAAAGAATTAACTATATATGTACATATATCTCCCGATTTTCACCCAAACGTAAAATGTATGCAGTGAATTTTAAAGGATGGTAAATTTATAGTTTTGAGGCAAAGCCAGAGGCGATATAAACCCTTTTTGATGTTGCAGGAACCCGTTCAACTGGACTGTCTGCCATTTCTGTTAAAGTTCAACTTACGTTCCTTCCTAAATAGAGTCACACTTCCCAGACCACCCCCCCCTCTCTGCGCACACATACACACACTTTTGTTTTAAGATTCAGTTTTAAGTGGCTGAGACGCCTCTGCCATCGTGTTGCTAATTGCAAATAAGAAAGAAGAAAAACACTTTCTTTTTTTTAAGATAAATCTAGACGGCTTCGGCTCTTAAAAAAAATAATCATCAACATTATTTTTTTTTTTTAATGCTACCAGTTTAAAACTGTCTTGGAGCTCCCCGCAGCCAAATCCCACCCAGCCGCTCCCCTAACTTGGCTTCTCTTCCACGGCAATCCAGAAACACGAGTGTCCGTAAAAGGCAGAGGGGTTTAAAAAGCCCCTTCAAAAGGAGGGTAGAAAAGAAAAACCCCAAATCCCCGACATTCCCCGACCTCGTTGGTCACGGAGGGGAGATGTTTTGTCGCCTGCTGCTGCGGGCAGAGACAATGGCCGGGCTGTGCCTGGGGATGGGGAGGGAAAAGCAGCGAGGGCTCAGCGGGCTGGGGAAATCGCCGGCGGGACACACACACACAAACACACACAGAGCCACATACACACACGCCAGGCTGTGCTCATTCTGCATATGCCTGGGTTTGCCAGTTGATAATTAGCCTGACGGCAGCTTTTAGGAGCCGAGACATTTCTCCCGTGCGGCCGGCGGACACCCTACCCGTCACCCTCCATCCCGTGTTTTTTTTTTTTTCTCCTCCCGACCGTGACAAAAACGGAGCTGTGCCCTCCCTTCTGCCTGTTTTCTCCGGTTATTCTCGGGCGTATTCCCACTCTAAGTGTCAACGGGTTGCCGGAGGGGTGGGCTGCGGGCAGTGAGACGGGGCTGGGATCGGCGCAGCCCCGACGGCGCTCCCCGCCGTCCCGGTCCTCACCCGGTCCCCGGTACCTCCTCAGCCCTTGCCCGGTAACCAGCCCCTTTCCTGGTGTCCAGTCTCTTCCCGATATCCAGTCCCTTCCCAATATCCACCCTCTGCTCGGCCGCCTCCCCACGGCTCAGCCCCCGCTTTGGAGCTGTAGGATTGCGCCCTTCTGAAAGTCTTCCCCCTCCCCCGCCCCTAGTTCCCCCGATCGCCGTTCAAACGCCTTCCTCAAATTAAAAAAAATCAATAAAGTATTAAAATATATTTTTGCAGGGCGCCTTTCCTTACATATAGTTTTTAACGCGTTTCGGAGCAATTCCAGCAAGCTGATTAACTTACAAGAAATGCATTCGCACAGCCCGTTTGGGGAAGATCCTGCTCAGGAAACCAGGCAGAATTAAGAAAGGTTTCGGCTTGTTTACGCTGTGATTTTTTTTCTTTTTTTTTTGGCTTGGTCTGCTTTTTGACCTCGAAAATAACGAGGAGGTCTCAAAAAACACACAACTTTTCACGTCCGCGGATTATGCGAAGCTGCCTTTCAGTGTATCAGTTCGGGTGTGTGTACTCACATACGTAAAAGAATGTATGTGCCTTTTAATTAATGAGAGTATATGTATAGATGCACAGCTTATCTATTGGTGTATAGGTATAAAAAGTCGTAAAAACAGTATCCGATTGTGAAAACAAGGAAAAGGGAAAAAAATTCAAAATCAAAATTCAGGCTGATCTTAAATTGGAATTGCAAAATAAAGGATAAAAGAAAGAAAGAAAAGAAGGAAATGTATCAAGTCCTTGAACACCAGACTGTGTTTTTCTTCTATTTTCAGCTTTTTTTTCTTTCGACATTTGTCCATATTAAATCGAATTATATTTAATTCGAGGTCTAAACAATCAAACTCTTGCCTTTAAGTTGCCTCATTCCAACCCCCAGATCATTTCTTTGATGTTTTAAATCGCATCAAACAGCTTTTCCATGAAAAAAAAAAAGTTTAGGACTTGGCATGCTGAATACAAATATGCAAATAAATAAGCATTTAAGCATTTACTCTTGGTTTCCCGTCTCTATATTTGTGTGTGTTGGTGTATGAGTCTCTATATCTGTCTATATGTATCCGTAGAGCTATATATGTATTATATAGTCATGCCTATATTTATATACTAAATGTATATTTAAATATATATATACTCTCTTACTCATATGCATATTATATACTCACCTCGTAGATATCTTCATACTTGACATTTTCAACCAGTTTCCAGAGCATGATGGCAGGCTGTTCTCTAGGAGGTGAGTGCATTCATGTGAAGAGCAGATGTCTGGATTCTCAGTACTTCTCTGTCTGTAATGATCCATCTATAATTGGAAATGGGGGACAGACACCAAATCCGACGTTCCTCTTCCATCGCAACTTATATCTGTTGTCTGAAACAATAGGCTGCAGAAGTCTACCTCAATCAGATAGTAAAAAACATTGTCTGTTACACAGTTACATATATCTACAGACATATATGTGACTATATATACATATATGCACATATACAGACTTAGATTTCTGTGCAGGCATATAAAAATATATACATATACGCAGTTGCACGTTCACAGACGTACATATACAAGCACATATACACATACATCTCCAAACATACAACTTTTTCCATGCACAGATATATAAAAATTGACACATTTATATATGTAAATTATACATATTCTTACATACGTAGGCATGTGCATACCACACATTACATATACGTGTATACATACAAACCTGGTCAATGTATATAGGAGTGTATATAAATGCATATTTGTGTATATATTCATATATTTCTACATATATGTGGATATATAGTGATCAAATATACTTATTACATAGTGCATATATCTGTTATTTTAGCGGATGGATGGATGGATGGATGGATGGATGGATGGATGGATAGATAGATAGATAGATAGATAGATAGATAGATAGATAGATAGATAGATAGAAGAAATCAATGAATATTTTTTCGATCCTGTTTATATTAAAATAAAAAATAAGTTGCTTCTGCACTAGGCGATTCATCATATAAAATGAGATACTACGCTTTCCCTCACATGCAGTACACTTTTATTTACATGTCCGGAAATTATTCTCTCATATGCAGTAAAACACCAAACCAGCGTCTCATCAAGCACGTTCAAGCAAATCTAAACCGAGTAAAAATTAGATCAATGGTTTTCAATTGAAAACCTTACACTTCAAACTTGGACTGTATATTTTATAACTTGGAAATGCTGTCTCCGGAAAAAAAAAGAAAAAGATTAAAAAAGGACTTTAGTAAACCATTCTCTGCACACATTTGGGTAGCGAATAGCTACTTTCTGAAAACGATTGCAAAGAGTTGCATTTGTGCGTTTCCCCGGTAGCCCTCGGTTTGGAAGGGGAGAGGAGGAGTTGGACCATTTTTAACCTTTATTTTTTTTTTTTTTTTCGTTTTCCCCAGGCAAACCTTCCTTCGCATTGTCCTTTTTTTTTTTTTTTTTTTTTTTTTTTTTTTTTTTTTTTTTTTAACACGTTGTACCGCGAAGAGGCGACCTATTCTGCAGCCGAGCAGAGCCCATCTCTGCCTTTGAAAGGGAACAATTGAGCTTTGCAGTGGGCTGGTGCACCAGGAGGAGGAAAGTCGGGAGGGGGGGGGAAGGGAAAAAAAAGACACAGAGACAGAGAGACACAGAGAAAGAAGGTATTTCTCAATTCAAGGTCCTGTCTCTGGAAATTCCAAGCTCTGTCTATAAGGTTCCTACAAATCTTTGTTACTCTGCATGGGATCCTATGGGAAAGTGCATAGTGTCCTTTGTACTTTTAAAGGTCCTACAGGTAGAGACACTTTTATACATATGTATAATCTCCCAAACGAAGAGAACTTCATCAGGAGACATTTCTGGTGGTGTTTGGTTGGCTGGTGAGAAGGGTGGGCTTTTCTTTTTCTATTCGCTTTGGCCTCACATTAAAGCGGAAAGTATAAATTCATCCCTATTCCCCTCAACCTCTGCCGCACTCTCCCCTCATTTCAGTGTGTATATCTTCTTCTAAAAACTCAACCCTCAAAAGGCAAAAGGCAAATAACAGCCGCATATTATAACAGGAACCCGACAACAGTCTTGCTGGAAGTTGTTAAAGCAGATATTATTGGGGGGGGGGGGGGGGTGTGTGTGTTGTGGTGGTGTGTTTTTTTTTGTTTTTTTTTTTTTTTTTTTGGTTTTTTTTTTTTTTCCTCGGCACAGACACCGCTGCACGGAGGAGGAGGAGAAAAGGGCACATCTTTGAGTGGGTTGGACAGACCACTTCTACCGAGGCAATAGTGTGAAAAAAAAAAAGCTGAAAAAGGATGTATGCTGTTTGCCTGTGGATGTGCAGAGATATCCATGCTGCAATCCCCCCACCTGCAAGCCCTCCTGAATCCGAATGATCCTCTTAGAAAAATACCAGGCTCATAAAGGGACAGTTTGCCATCACTTTTGTTAGAGTCTTTGAGTCATGTCCTGGAAGGCTGGCATAGGGCAGAGTGAATGTGCTTCGTGACAGCTAATGTTTTCCAATTTCGTGGCACCCTGAATTAAATATGCTCTACATGCTGGGGGAGGGGAGGAAGAAAAAGAAGCTAGAACAGATCTGACCACCACTGGCTCTTCGGTGACAGGATAGCAGTAAATTCTTATTTTCAAGTCCCACTGCTACTGTATTTCGCTTGCACTTACAAAACATGACAAATAAGTCTCAAGGGATAGATTAGAAAATAAAGTTAAACAAAGGTTCTTCGCACGTTTTTTGGTGTGTATTTTGCACCTTCCACTCCCGCAGCTTCCTAAAGTCTAATTTAGCAATTTCAGGCGGGAAGACTGTCACCAATTTATACAAGAAAGGTGCAGCAACCCCTGGGTCCAAACTGCGAGCCATGTGCTCAGAAGTGTCCTTTGCAAGCTATGCTTTCAAACCTAAATAAAAAAAAAAAGTAATGGGAAAGGGCAGGGAAAAATAAACATTTTCCTGCACTTTTGGGACATGGTCTTCGAAAGAAAGCCTCGTCTTTTTAAGGGGTGAGCTGGGCAGGGGGAACCGCACCCTGAGCCTGGCAATTGCGAAGGAATATTTTATACTTTTATTTTTTTTAAAAAAAAAACCCAATTATTTATTTATTATTTTTTAAAAAAGGATACCTTTCCATATAGTCCTCCTGTTACCGGAGCCCTCCCCACCGTTCCAGCCGTGGCGCGTTGAGCGGGGCAGCGGCGCCCTCTGATGGGGATTCCCTTCCTGCAGCAGCTCCCTCCCTTCCGAAAGCTGCTGCCTTCCTTCTCCCCGCGGTTACATACCCATAGCTAGGAGTTACAAACACATGAACATTTCCTCTGCTAGAAACAGTGCTGATTTCAGTCTTTCTTCCCTTAGGATAAGGCTTCAGGTTCTTAAGTACACCATTTTTATTTTTTTTTAACACACTACCCAGCGTTTGAACTTCTACCTTAGAATAAATCTTTTATTCTCCCGCTTTTAAAAGAAGTTTGTACCTTAGGTCAAATACCCAAATCATGTCAACGAGTTTGCTAATAGCCTTGGGAGTAACAGTACCTGCAAAACCGCGATGTTCACTTTGTTGAGAAATCAGGAAAAAAACCCCAATCAATCTTAATTCAACAAGTTGTGTTCTTCTCATTTAATAAAAAGTTGCAGGGATTTTTATATATATATAAACTTTGCCTGCACCTATTTCAGTAAGGGACTTTCAGTCCTGCTTTGCCTTTTAAATCTACAAAAAATATACACGTCTCTGCAGCCAGCTCCCAACAAATCCGTGTTGTTGGCTGGAGTTTAAAATAAATCTATTTATCTCAGCGCCCTCTGCTGCTCGCTTCAGACTCTCGTGTAAAAGAAGGTTTCTGACAACCTAAAAATGCAATCTTTTCTGACATGGTTTGCACACTTTTTCTTGCAAACAGCCTCTTTTTTTTTTAACCCGACTTTATATTTTCCATATGACCTTCCATATATTTCACCATTCAGAATTTTTTATTGAAAAGTTTATTGTGATTTAATTCACAGGGCAAAGAATGATAACATTGTAGGTATCTCAAAATGTAGATTGATGGCTGTTTATTCATGGATCTATAAAAATCGTTGCTCTAGTCTGTGTTTTATATATACATTTTTTTTTAAATGAATAATACCAAGACTTGACTCTTAAATCCAATGTTCTATTTGCTAGTAAGCCTAGTTTTCCTACTACATCTAAAGACATAACCAGCATTTTTCATAGAATTTCATAGAACGTTTTGGGTTGGAAGGGACCTTTAAAGGTCATCTAGACCAAACTCCCCGCAGTGAGCAGGGACATCTTTAACTAGATCGAGTTGCTCAGAGTCCTGTTCAAAATAACCTTGAATATTTCCAGGGATGGGGCATCTACCACCTCTCTGAGCAACCTATTCCAGTGTTTCACCACTCTCGTCATAATTTCTTCTTAGTATCTAGCCTGGATCTACCCTCTTTCAGTTTAAAACTGTTACTCCTTGTTCTATTACTACAGGCCCTACTAAAAAGTCTATCCCCATCATTTTATGTTTTCCCACACTCTCCAGTGCTCATTCTTTGTGCAGGGACATCACCAAACCCGCTCACTGCTGCCAGCTGTTGTAGATGCCAGGAGCAGTTTGTAGCAAGCTAGGAAAGTTCAGCCACATGTGCTGAGACACTAGGCACAGGTCCAAACAGTTTGTCACATTTAATAACCCTGTGGGCTTTCCCATCACTGGTGACCTCCCTGGGCTACTCTTTGCCACAAACCATTTCAGGTTGTTCCCAAAGCCAGGATGAGGGTGAAGGAATCACCCCGGGGCATCAGGACCCACCTCCCTCTGCCCTGGGGCTGTCAACCTTCCTGTACCACTGCTTGCAGCCGGGGAGGACAGGGCAGAAACAGTAACTCAATCTGTAATATCTTCCCTCAAAAGCGTTCTGAAACTTCTTAATAACCATGTGTAGGAGCAGGCAGGTTCAAAAAGGCTGCTGTGATCACTTCAACCACCAGCACTACCCACCTGTGAAAAGAAAGGACAGAAATACCTTTCTGAAGGCTAGCAGAGTCTTCTCTTTGATTCCTGATCTTTTGTACAAGAGGAAGAGAGTCAAAAAGCTCTGCATCAGTGACTCAGTAATGAACGACCCAAGAGTGACAGAAGAGAGGTTCCACCAATTGGCTTCTTGCCTCTTTCTCTCTCAGTTCTAGGAGCATGTTTATTATGCTTGGCAAACTCGGAATGCTTTGGACTTTTTTTTTTGCTAGTAAGACAGGAGTCCTGTTAACAAATAGTTCATAATATGCTTGAAGACATTTAGTTGGTTTTTTAGAGGACAGTTCTGCTGCCTTTGCTTTGAGGTTTTCTCTTTGTCTTTCCCTTCTGCATCTGGGTATCCTGAGATGGTGAGAAATTGCAAGGGATCAATGATGACAAGGAGTTTAGGACAGAGGCAACTCTGTAAATCCAAGTCCTTACCACAAGGAGACACTGAAGATACCCTTGGTAAATATTCCACCTGAGAGGGAGGACACTCTGCTGTTTATTTTTGGCAGCAACTGTAAAATCATCAAATGGCTAGAAAACTGCACAGAAAAGGAAACTTAAAAGAAGAGAGTAGGTGGGTAAAGAAGAAATTTTAAAACAACATCTCAGCAGTTTGGTATATTTTTTAGGATGAGAGTATTCTCAAATAAGAAGCAGATAGGTACAAATTAACAGCATGATTTTTGAGCTAGTAGTAACAAATATCCACTCATAACCAGGAAAGCCACACTGATACAATCCAAAATATATTCATGTTGAGTAGAACTCTATTCCGTATTTGGAGAAATAACTGAGTAGAATCATAGAACCATTCAGGTTTGAAAGGGTCGTCACATAATTAAATTTGGCCAAGTCTCACACAACCTGTGGGCTACTTCGAAAAGTAACCCCTCCAGGTGTTTTCTGTATTACTATACTGGGGAGAACTCTGATACTCAAATTTAATTACGTACATGTGTTTTATTCCTCTGAACTACATGTTTTTTTTGGACGAAACCTGGGTACATGATGTCAGCGAGGACCTGGACCTTAAGGCAATGTGTAGGATGCCTCACCAACCACCTAGGTGCAGCTTTGGCATCCCTTATTCAGAACTGTTCTACATACTCTAAACTCTCTGGAGCAAGAACGACAACCAGATCTCCCAGGTTAAGAATGAAGAGTGTTTCAGGTCTTCTTTTCTCATGCCACTATCTCTTTCATTTTGATCTGATGTAGGTACTTGACTTAGGACAAGGGTAGTGAACTTCACTTAAGTGTTGACTCCCTAAGGCAGAGAGTGCAAAGCCTTGCTAATGTTGTATTGTCCCTTCATACAAGGTGGGATCGCTCCAAGTTCCTGCCTTGTGTCTCCTTTTCTTAGGACCTAAAACTTCCTTTCTACATCCACCTTCTGAAAGTAACTTAATCCTTTCTAAAACTGCTTCCTTCTAGAAGCAAAAAAAAAACCCACAGAGAAAACTTGCTAAACTTGTTTCCTTTGAAATTTAAAACTAAACATGTAAGGATATCTTTCAGTTTCCTTAGCTGGAATATTGACATATTTGGAACTGACTTGTTCATCTGAATAAAGCATATACTTTCTATTTCTTTATTGTTCCCATTCCAAAATAAAAGCCCCTGTACTTAAATAGAGTCATAAACTGACAAACTGCAGCCATTAAAGAGAGGTCTCAGTTTTATTGAATGTTTAATATGACATAAAGTTAGGACATTCTGTTTTTATTCAGTTTAACTCAGCTATGCTTATGTGGATACAAACTGTATGTGATTTGGCTGAAAAGCAAAGAATAAGTTATATTTATACAAGGAAATACAGTCTTCACGTTTTAGGACATAACCTGTAAAGTGAATTATCTTTACTCAAGATACAGAATTTAAATCATAGCATTGTTTAGGCTGGAAAAGACCCAAGATTTAAGATCATTGAGTCCAAAATTTCATGTCAGGAGAGAGTTAATCAGTTTTAAGGAAAGAGAAGAAAAATTAAGACCTGGCCTGTTATCTGATTTGAGAATATTTTCTTTCTTCCTTATAACACCACCCTCCCTCACTTTCTTTTTAATTCCTCCACTCTCTTAACTTGCTTTCTGGCAGTAGGTGCTCAGATAATATGACTACAGGCGATGCTTTAGGGAGTTTTAAAAAAAATCTGTGTACATGAAAGGAGACATAACAAAGTCAGCAAACTGTATCCATAGGGGAAATGTATTTCAGGCTTCCAAAATTGCAACTTGTACTTCACCATGGCATTCAGGGACTTTAGCTCGAGTAATAGTGGGGTCCTGAGATAAAACTCCTATTAACTGTGGGTTTAAGGAAGTTTAAATCCCTTCCCTTCCCTTCCTTCCCTTCCCTTCCCTTCCCTTCCCTTCCCTTCCTTCCCTTCCCTTCCCTTCCCTTCCCTTCCCTTCCCTTCCCTTCCCTTCCCTTCCCTTCCCTTCCCTTTCCCTTCCCTTCCCTTCCCTTCCCTTCCCTTCCCTTCCCTTCCCTTCCCTTCCCTTCCCTTCCCTTCCCTTCCCTTCCCTTCCCTTCCCTTCCCTTCCCTTCCCTTCCCTTCCTTCCCTTCCCTTCCCTTCCCTTCCCTTCCCTTCCCTTCCCTTCCCTCCCTTCCCTTCCCTTCCCTTCCCTTCCCTTCCCTTCCCTTCCCTTCCCTTCCCTTCCCTTCCCTTCCCTTCCCTTCCCTTCCTTCCCTTCCCTTCCCTTCCCTTCCCTTCCCTTCCCTTCCCTTTCCCTTCCCCTTCCCTTCCCTTCCCCTTCCCTTCCCTTCCCTTCCCTTCCCTTCCCTTCCCTTCCCTTCCCTTCCCTTCCCTTCCCTTCCTTCCCTTCCCTTCCCTTCCTTCCCTTCCCTTCCCTTCCCTTCCTTCCCTTCCCTTCCCTTTCAAATGGTTTGTATTGGAAGGGACCTTAAAGATCATCTAGTTCCAACTCCCCTGCCATGGGCAGGGACATCTCCCACTAGCTCAGGTTGCTCAAGACTCCGTCTAACCTGGCCTTGAACACTTCCAGGGAGCGGGTCATCCACAATTTCTCTGGACAACCTGTTCCTGTACCTCACCACTCTCACAGTAGAGATTTTTTTCCAAATATCTAATCTAAATCTACTCTCTTTCAGTTTAAAGCTATTAGCTCTTGTCCTGTTATTACATGCCCTTCTAAAAAATCCCTCTCCATCTTTCTAGGAGGTCCTCTTTAAGTACTGGAAGGGTAATATAAGCTCTTCCCAGAGACTTTCTTCAGAGTCAAGGAACAATTCTATTGTTTGGCTTTCTACTGGTCAATGGTTAACAGGATGCTGGCATGTTTTGGTCCATGTCAACAATTTCAGGCAGCTGCCAGACACAGCCTGGGGGTCAGCAAAGACACTATTTCCAGGAGACGGATCAGTTATTATCACCCTAGTTTAGAGATTGAGTTTAATAATAGAAGTTATTCTGTGCCAGTGGGACTCATGGCACATAGTTCAGATATATTCTGAAAAATTAGGCACAAACCTGTTGTTTGAATTAGGTTAACTGCATCCTCACTGCCTTCCAAGCAATATTAATTCTAGTGATAAAATATGATATTAATATTAATATAAACATGCAATTTACTGTTGTAATCCTAAGGTAATTGTGTATCATTGCTTTCATTATTATGAATGCAAAGCAAAATAAAAATCAATGTTTCCTGCCTAAAAGGCATAGGAATGAACCAGTGTAAATGAATCACTTTAACAGCTTTGAAATTAAATATTTTGTTCTCCAGTATAAAAATAAGAGAGTTGAAAATTCATATTTTAGCCTTTCTCCCACCCCCAGTTTTGAAATGAACATCTAATGATTCTATTTGTCTACCAGAAAATAATCTATACTAGAAAAAAATTCAAGCACCTATACTTTTAAAGTTGGATTTGTTTATGGAGTTTCAGAATACCTTCCTAAAAATGCAATGACAGTTCTCCTTAAATAAGGCTCACAGAATTACTACTTCATATTGCTAACATTGGTCTTCATCATTGAAGTTCAGTGTAGTCTTTTATTTTTCTCCAATTAGATAGGTAAAAGTTTCAGCCGCTTTTGTTACAGGGGCTTTAGACTGGATTTTATCACGTGTTGAAATCACAAGAGCAGTTTCTCAGTTCCTTGAATGATCAGCCTTATTTCAAAGTTGGGTTTTTTTTTAATATCTCATAATTTTTTTTTCTAGGTTTATGATGAATCTGTTAGACTCCGGTGAAAATATAAAACAGAAATATCCTTAAACATGGGATATAGAAGAAGGAACCTTAATCTATGTCATGTAGGGGGGACTGGAATTCAGGAGAACTGTTGCCTCTCCCAGACCTACTTGTATTTCTCCCATATACATGACCTTGGTCCAGACCTGCTTCTTTACTGAAGCTCTATTCCAGTTTGTCTTGCTCTCTTTTAATCATCAGTCCTTATCACATAATTAATTAAATGGCTCTTGATCATGTCTTAAAGGTATGGACATTAGGAAGATTCTTGACTGACAAAAAATAGAAAGGGATCAACACTGCAGTAGCAAAAACCCCGACATTTGCATTCAGCAAAGTTCCCCATGGTGTCAAAACCCCTTATGCTGTGTAGGATCTCTTGTGAAAATGGTGATGCCTGTTTAGTCAGCTTGTCTCATTCCCTAGGGTTTTCCATTTGTGCATCCTCTGAATATGGAATCAGTATAAAGTAAAGCAGCCAATCTATCTTGTGTGAGTCATGAAAATAGCTCCAGAAAGACAGGGAAATTAGTTTGGAGAAGAGGAGGCTGAGGGGTGACCTCATTAATGTTTACAAATATATCAAGGGTGAGTGTCACGAGGATGGAGCCAGGCTCTTCTCCATGACAACCACTGATAGGACAAGGGGTAATGGGCTGAAACTGGAACATAAGAGGTTCCGCTTAAACTCGAGAAGAAACTTCTTCTCAGTGAGGGTGATGGAGCCCTGGAACAGGCTGCCCAGAGAGGCTGTGGAGTCTCCTTCTCTGGAGACATTCAAGACCTGCCTGGACACGTTCCTGTGTGGCATAGTCTAGGCATTCCTGCTCTGGCAGGGGGATTGGACTTGATGATCTTTCGAGGTCCCTTCCAATCCCTAACATTCTATGATTCTATGATTCTATGAAATGGGGAATGGTCACAGCTTCATAGAAACAAAAGTTGCAATTGTTCATTTAATCTAACTCCTAAAGAACAGAAAATCCCCATGAATTAACTATTGAATGAGATGTGGTGTACCTTGCAGAAGAACTAATCATAATACTGTCTTGGTTGTAATTTTTAAGACCATGGATGTAAAATCTTTGCCTAACTTAATGAGTTGTTCCTTTCTTAATCACTATCTCAGATAAAAATACAAATCTGTTTTCTGTTCTGGGTTTCATTGAACTTGAATATTAAACTAGCATAATCTTCTGTTTGGGTATATCTTTTCAGTTCTCTGTATTACATTTTAAAGATGAAAAAATTAAGCTTGTGTGCTTCATTATATGGTGGATTCTTTTTCACTTCAGAGAATCACAGACTGGCTGAAGTTGGAAAGGACCTCTGGTGGTCATCCGGTCCATTCCTCCCGCTCAAGAAGGGACACCTAGAGCCAGTTGTCCATGGCCATGTCTGGACGACTTCTGAATATCTCTAGGAATGGAGACTCCACAACCTCTCTGGGCAACTTGTGCTGCTGCTCAGTCACTCTTACAGTAAAAATGTTTTTTCCAATGTTCAGAAGGAATTTCCTGCATTTCAATGTGTGCTCATGGTCTCTGATCCTGGCACTGGGCATCACTGAAAAGAACCCAGCTCCATCCAGCTCGTACCCTCCCTTCAGGTATTTATATATATAGATAAAATCTGCCCTGAGACTTCTCCAGGCTGAATACTCCCAATTCTCTCAGCCTTTCCCATATGATGGATGCTTCAGACTCTTAATCATCCCTGTGGTCCTTCATTGGACTCTCTCCAGTATGTCCATGACTGTTTTGGATTGTGGAGTCCAGCACTAGACCCAGTACTCCAGGCGTGGCCTCACCAGTGCTGAGTAGAGGGCAAAAATCACCTCCCATCTGCTTCCAATACTCCAAATGAATCCCAGGATATAATTTTGCCATCTTTGTGAGAAGGTCCCATTGTTGACTCATATTCAACTTTGTGTACACCAGGACCCCTAGGTCCTTTTCTGCAAAGCTTCAGACAGTGCTTTGGCATGGCATCCGTGATGCCACATCACTTCATTCAGTTCACCAAGCGCTTTTTTGAAAGGGACATATCAGAAAGGAGCGTAATATTCCACCTGTCGTTGTGACAGATGCAACATGACTTTTTTGAAGGTCATACGTATATCTCCTTTTGTTTATATGCTTTTGTTTATTTAGACACCAGACACTCTTGTCTTTCTGTTCTCAAGTTCAAGCTCATGGTGGATTGTGACCTATGACCAACAATTTCCTTTCAGAGTCACTGTTTTCCAGAGCAGACTCCACCATCTTGTAGGGAAAATACATGTATTTTTTTGTAGTTACAGATTCTTCTTCTCTCTGTTAATAAGTTGTTTGCTGACATCCAGCTTGTTGAACAATCCAGATCATGGTACGTTTTCCCCCTTCATCTGTTTTCCTGTAATCTTTCAGTCACTTACAAGCACTATCGTCAATGATGTTATATATTCAGATTGATGAGAATACAAACTAATGTCAAGGCAAGAACTGAAACCTGAAACTATTAGGAATTTACATGATTAGTCATTATTCTCTCTTCTCCATCCATTTCAGGTTCAAATAGATAGCTTTAGATCCATTAATGAATTTAGCATTTTGTCTAATTGTTATAATTGCAATCAACATCCTTGTGGTTGCAAGTTAAATGTGCTTTAGAAGTCAATCAAATTTGTAACCTCATTAAAAGGAAGAAAAACAAGTTCATTTGACAGCATCTATTTTCTGTAAACCCATATTGATTAGTATTAATTATATTATCCTCCTTTAATTTTTTTATTAATTGAGTCCTCAGTCAGATAACCCATTAGCAGGAACAGCACTGATCCCAGACTGTTAAGCATCTAATTATGTGGATTTTTCTGTTAATATTTTTGAAACTTTGGCAATAATTTAGCTTCTATGCTTCCCTAAGTTATGAAAACCGAAATATTTATTTTCCAAACAGCTGATCGTTTCTTTGAAAGCTCCTCTAATTGTCCTATTCCAAGATATTGAGCAACCACAGACTAAGTTATTCCTTTGTTCTTATTCATAACACTTGTTATCTTCTAAGGTATTAGTAATAGTTTCTGTGAGAGACAGGTTACTGAACCTGCTGATCTGGTTTGATACTACTCTTACACCAGACTAATATATACTATTATAATCTTAACCCATGTACTCATGTGTATAGAGCAAAATCCAGACACATTTTTAAAGGAAAATCTCACCTAAAACCCAGGAGTTTTTTTTCTTATTTTGAGGTTTTGTGAACCTAGAAATCAAATGAAAGCAGTGGTTTTCCATGACTACAGATGAAGTATTAAAAACAAACAGGTGTTAAATGTTAAAAAAAAAAAAAAGAAACGTTTCCTTTCTTTGTGCTACCATCTCCCCCCTAACATGGGTATGAAATCTGAACAGCTACTTATATTGGTATTACACGTTGTCTACAGAGCAGAAGCTGAAATATAGGAAAAAACCCATGAAAACTCTGTGTGGATAACATACACATCGAAAATGTACAAGTGATCCAAACTGAAACATGTAGATTATATACAGAGTCTCCTGAAACATGGTGTTATAAGAGGGATGTCGAGGTGTTGGAGCGAGTGCAGAAAAGGGCAACAAAACTGGTGAAAGGCCTGGAGGATAGACCTTATGAGGAGCGACTGAGGGAGCTGGGACTGTTCAGTTTAAGGAAGAGGAGGCTGAGGGGGGACCTCATCATGCTCTACAGTTACTTGAAAGGACATTGTAGAGAGGTTGGTGCTGGTCTCTTCTCACAGGTCATTAGGGACAGAACCAGGGGGAATGGGTTCAAGTTGCAACAGGGCAAGTTTAGACTGGACATTAGGAAGAAATTCTTCATGGAAAGAGTGGTCAGACACTGCAACAGACTGCCTAGGGAGGGAGTTGAGTTGCCATCCCTGGGTGTGTTTAAGTGTCGCTGAGATGTTGTGTTGGGTGAGATGGTTTAGGGGTGAACTTGTAGTGTAGGGTTAATGGTTGTATTGTAGGGTTAATGGTTGAACTTGATGATCCCAAGGGTCTTTTCCAACCTGAACTGTTCTATGATTCTATGATTCTACTCCTAAAAAGCAGGCTGCATGTTGCTCAGATGTGCAGTGGACATAGAGTGTAGTAGTAGAACAGGTTTTTAGTGGGACAGGAGATGTTTGGGAATGGTCACTTGGGTTTCAAGGGCTGAAGAGAATTCAGTTTTACTGTTGTTTCTGAGAATGGGAGTTCTGGGGAATCATGAAGGAATAGTACACAACAGTTTGAGCACTGTCCTGCAACCACTACCAATCGCCCAAACTTTTATTAATGTTAGAACAGATCCTGGAAAAGTTTCAGCTTGGACTGACTAGCACCGTCCCAAGCACGGAGGAAAATGGGTTATCACATACCAGAGACCTTTCCTGCTGTGCTGTCTGGATACAACCATCTCTTTTGAAGGGAAGAAGTCATGCTGTATCATTCTGCAAATTCCACAGTTGTGAAGAGTACAAGAAGAAGTTCTCTGGAATCAAGAGCAAAAATATTGCTAATAACCAGAGTTATGTGGAAATAATCCTGGTCCTATTGAAGTCCATGGAGATTTTGTTATTGACCCAAGTAAAGGCCGAAATATGTCCTTAAGATAGCCCCAAGGTACTGATAACTAGAAGTCAAGCATATAGTGTGATACTGGAAAATAAAACGAATTATGTCTCTTTTGGGGTATTCTGTAACTAGGTGAAAGCAAGAAACCGGAAGATTCCCTTTGAACTGGCATTTAGAGGAGATAAAAGAAAGCCCATTGTTCCCCATTGTAAATAATAGACACACTTTACATAATTATCTTTAAACAGTATTCAGTGAATCAGACTTTTTTTCCCTCATCCCAAGAAGTATCAGAGTGCAACCAAAATTAGAAGAAATTTTAGTGTTTTTGAATCTAAACACATTGTCTGTAGTATTTCTGATTTATTATTATAATAAATTGTTATTAATAATTTATATTACTTTGTTAAACAGATAATGTTGCTTGATAGTCATCATCATCACTTGAATAATATTCATGTTTAGTTTGTCTATAAGGTGGGACTCTTTTACCTCAGTCTTGGGGTCACTCAGAAGCTACAGTAGATGCAGCCTTTTATGTGAACACCTTGGAGTCGGGGTATGTGCACCCCATTGAAGTTTCCTCTGATCTCAGCAAGAATCCCTGAAATATGGATGGAAGCGACATAGGACCTACAGGACATCCACATCAAAATTCTGTAACACTAAATTTAAACATTATAAAATAAAAAAAATGAATACTTTATTTCAAAAGTTAATGAGTCATTGGCTTTTTCTGGCTTTGGCTTCATATTTGGCCCTCTTATTCTATGGTTTTGATTGGTAGTTGAAGTGGCACATTTATCTGATCTAAATTATGTGCAGACATTTTATGGAAAGTTTTTAATAATCTTCCTCAGGGCAAGCTGTCTTTACTGCTCTTTGCAGAAAGTTTGAGATTATCTATGCACCGAAAGTGACTGATATGAACGTTTTATGTAATCAGACATAACCAATTGCTCTAAAGGAGCAGATAAGTGATAAGCTGTTTATGAGAGCTGAGATCACCGACTTCTGAGAGAGGCTACTCAGAAGTTACTAATAGCAGCTGAAATTGAATACTCAAATCCATCTCCTACCATCCTAGTTTATTGAGTACTAAATAGAATCCAGCTAAAGTTTTGGCAGGCAGTTAGCAAGAAAATGCACACAGAACTGCAAGCATATGTACCAATAAATACAGACCAAAACATATTCATTGCCTCAAGTACTGCTTTTATTGTTTGAAATAGCTGAAAGAGCATTCAGAACATCTGGTCCTGCTGCTTGTGTCTTGCAGAAGACACCACATAGCAGGGAATCCATGTTTCCTTTGTTATTTGTTGGAAACATCTTTTCAGCACAGGCTAGGTACCTTTCCCTGTCTCATTGTGGATAAAGTTTAATTCTACAGGAACAGCCAGACCATGACATTTGAGCTCAGGACAAGAGATCGATCCAAGAATTTTTCAGCGTCATGAAAAAACCCACACAGCAACCAACCAAGCAAATGGTTCAGAACTTCATCTGTGATTGCTTCATTTCCCACTGCTGTAGTTTTGCTCTAAGTTTGTTGGTTGTCATGAAGAAAATTCTTCGTATATAGATTCTTGCATATGTCTATGTGGCAATCATTTCTGAAGTGAGCTGATTCTTTTTTTTCTCAAGGCAGCAACTTTGAGTCTAGCTATGTCTAAAATTAGAGACCTCTCAAAAGCTGTGAGCTTGCTTAGGGGCTCAGTGGAAGGTAGATTAAAGGGAGTTAAAGAATAATGCAGTGATAGCAATGAAAACTAGGCAAAGGTCAGTTATATCCCTCTCTTCGTTCTGTTCCAACTTGGCAAGACTGGATCCATAGAAAGTTCTTCTATTATAATAGTATACTTAGATCATTAAGCAGACGTGTAAGTTTTTTTTTTTTTTACTCAAAACACTTGATGCCACCACGAGCATTAAGTTCTGATGCATTTTCAAAAGTGGTTTTGCCACACAACATTTTTACTTTCAGTTTTAATTGATAGGAGTAAAGGGAGAGAAACTTCACCATCATCATAGAATGGCCTAGGCTAGAAGGGACCTTAGACATCATTTTAATCCAACCTCCCTGTCCTGGGCAGGGACGCCACCTCTCAACTAGGTCAGGCAACACATGAGAACCGAATGGGAATCAAACCCGCGATCTTCGGTGTTTCAAGCACCACACTCAACCCACTGAGCTAAACTGTCCCACTTCATCCCAATTTCTTTCAATCTGATTGTCATGAATCAAATTGTTATTTTTCTTTTAAAGTTCGTTTCCAGATTCATCTTTTCCAAGTTCATCGTGCAACTTTTTTTTTTCCTAGCGAATAAAGGGTTGGTTGGTTGTTTTTCATTTTTATTTTCACATCATGGAAAATTTTCAAGGAAAAGGTTTCCCGCTTCTTTCCAAGATCCAAATTTGACAAACAAAGTAGTAATATCCTGGCATACTTCCAACAGTTTGTTCACAGAGCATCCAATTCCACTTATATGTTCTCTCTACTGACCATTCCTAATTTTCTGTGTAGTTTTATTACTGGCTTCATACTGCATACTAATTTTCAAAGGCTCAGTGCTTTGATAACTCCTTAATTTAGCTGGCCATAATGATGGCCTAGAGTGGTTCATTAATATTTGTGTTAAATGCGTTAATTAATAAAAAAAATCACATGTGAAAACTAGATAGCTCTAGGTGATAACAGTAATGGGACTCATTCTCTTTCCATTACATGTCCAATCCAAGACTTTAGACGTGGAAGTTGAATTTCATAAGATGATGAAGCTGTTTGTGTACGTGATGAAACTGTGCACATGCCGCCAGTACATTGGCTCGTATTGACACAGGTACCAATATGTAACTAGATGCAAGGCAGATGCTCTTTTCACAGTTTCATGCATTCATGGACTGGAGTATCTAAGAAATCAGAGTGAAGCTGGAAAAAGTGACATATGTCTTCTCTGCAAAAGTGCATCCATACTAAGCAGGATACCTCATTTGTCTCAAAACCTCTTGGGTCCTGTGTGTGGTCAACTGAACTGAGTCCAAAGTGTTCACAGAATCATGGACTAACTGAGGTTGGAAAAGGTCTCTCAAGATTGTTTAGTCCATCCAACCTACTCAAAGCAGGGTTGTCTTGAATGTGTTGTTCAGGACATTTCTTGTCAGCCTCCGGTTGTCTTCAAGGATGAAGACTACACAACCTCTCTGGGCAACCTAGCCCAGAGTTAAAATAAATTCACAGTAAAAAAGTTTTTCTTACGTTTTAATGGAGTTCCTTGTATTTCAATTTGTGCCCATCACCTCTTGTGCTGTTACTAGACACTACTGAGCACAGTCTGGTTCTGTCTTTTTTACTTCCCCCATCGATTATTTATATATAGTGTTAAAATGGAGCCACAAGGACCTGTGGGAAATCCATTCTCTTCTGGAGTGGCAGGTGGACACCGAGCAGAATGCTCCTGGGCTGCTGAAACTTCAGCAGATGCCTATGTATGGGCCACTGAAACAAAAGGGTACTACTGTGCATATAGACTATTTTATATGTGTACACTTGCTGAAAGATGATGTTTAGTGCTATTTCAGGTTTCCTTGAATATCCAAGATACACAGAAGGGATTGCATTAGGCTGGGGGAGGTTTTGATTGGACGTTAAGAATAATTTCTTTTGCTGAAGGAGTAGTGCAGCATTGGAACAGGCTGCCCAGGGAAGTAGTAGTAGAGTCACCATCCCTGGAGGTGTTCAGAAAGTGTGTAGACGTGGCACTTCAGGACATGGTTTAGTAGTTATGGCGATACTGGGTTGATGGCTGGGTTAGATGACTGTAGAGGTCTTTTCCTTAATGATCCTATGATTCTATGACAGATATGGTGAAACTGTGAGACTCTGATTCATCTGGAGGAGCAGTGGGAAGTTAGGCAGGATAGACAGGGTTGTCTAAATTGTCACTTGATGTTTATATACAGGTGATTGAATCATGCCTCCAGTGTGTCTATTGGTATAAAATGACAACAAACTACGTGTTATTGTAGGTCTGCCTAGTGTGCTAGATCCTAAATGAGCAGAACTCCATCTCATGCTGTGTTGCAATCCTAGTAATCCTTTCTTCAAAAGCTTTCTGAGCATTTTGGGTTGCTGCATTTATACATTGCTGATTAAAATATATTTTGATTTAAAAAAACTTTGATCAGGGCACAATGCCCTTTCCATTGAGTTTTGAAGTTCCTGTTGATTTCTTGTTCATGTGTTTTCTACGGGAAAGTGACCCTAGCAACCAAGAGATTAGACATTATGTTATATTTGTCTTTTGTTGCCTACCTAGAAATTAAACGGCATTTTCTGGCAAAATGTAAGGCAACATCCAGCCTCCTTAATGTAAGTGGGAGTTCTGTTGTTGAACATATGGACAAATACTACCATATATACCTCATCATTTCTGCTAATTCTGGGAAATTAGTACACTCAGCATTTTACAGATTTGGTTCTTTTTTTTGCCTTGTCATTTACTTTGAATGTAAATTTGCCCAAGCTCTCTATATGCAGTTTACATATTAAATCTGAAAGAGATGTATTTTTTTTTCCCTATTACTTTTTCCTTTTTGTCTTCTTGTATGTTGTAATGTCTACAAATTAGAGGCTAGTTGTGCACATTGACATATATTTTGGCACTGCACTTCTGCAAGCCGCAGTGGGTTTGTCTTCTTTTTGGTTTAATAGAGTGAGTGGAAAATTTACACACCAAAGTGAAGAGAGATAGGAGAGGCAACATCTCATGTGACCGTATTTAAAATACTGATTAATTTGTCACAGTTGTGTTTCCTCTGACTTTGGAGAGGAGCATTTACAGAACCAACCAGAGGAATTTACTATAGCACATATATTGTGTTTCCTGGAAGATTAGAGGTCTAATATTAATTATTGAGTGTTTATGTGTTAGGGAACAGAGGTGGGGGTTGTACATCTGGTGCCTCACTAACTTTGATTGTCTTTATCCAGAGATAGAAATTATTTTGAAGCACCACACAAATCAGGGTTAAATCAACATAGATTTTATTGCCGTGAAATGTTTGATCAAATGTGGTCATTATCTTCATAGACTCATGTAAAACAGGTAGCTTGTATAGGAAATAGAAATATAAAAGGTTATGTTTTTCACCACTGAATTAAAAATTAAATTAAATAAAGTAGAAGGGAAAAAAAAAAACCAAACCCAAACCCCCAAACCAATAAATAGGACATTGTTTGTTGGTGACCAAGTGCGCACTCACATTTAAATACAATCACAACAGCTGCTGTACAGAACAGAATTAATTGTACAAAATAAAGAACAGTAATAAAAAACCATCAGACCTCTCCAAATGACCTTCACCTGGCAAAGGAAAATGATTTTATCTTCCTCCCCCATTCAAGTACAGCTGTACTTGGAGTCTTGTTGAACCTGTAATGAGGGCAGAGGCAGAGGATATTTTTACAAATACAGTTCCTGTATAATTATGTTTATTGATTCTTCCTTGTGTTGCAGGCTTGTGTCTTCTATTAGCGCTGTTTTCTCTTGTCATTAAAAATAAAGAATTAGAGGAATGTAACTATCTCTCCAAAGGATAAATGAAAGTCAAATGACCTTGGAATTCATCAGCAGCCCTTTTAGATACCTAAGACATCTAAGACCAAAACTGCTTGTTGGTATTAGGAAACAAACAAACAACAACATAAAAAAAAAAAGCAGTTAGAGAAATTGGCTCTTAGGACAATAAAGCAGCCCTTCTTGAGCTTTGCTGCAAAATTGTGAGCCGCAGCTGTGCCACCGAGTCACGTTCAAAGGAAGAGATGAGCTGGGGTAGTATTTACACAGAGGTCCAGGATTTGGAAGGACTATACATTGTGCCTGCTTTGTAGCAGATTTTTTGTTTGTTTGCTTTTAGGAAAAGTTAAAGAGAAGCTTCAAAGAGTGGATTCCTTGTTGATTTGGAGAGCTGAAGTCTTTTCCCAATGAGTGCTGGAGTTTATCTTTAAAAAAGAAGTAAATTAAAGGTCCAAATTCACCCCTTGTGCCAGTTCTCCAAGGCAACAGAATGACACCTGGTAGGAGTTAGGGTTTAAGATGGCAGCATGAAGGACAAAATTCTTGACAGTCTTCAGTTGTAGGTAGTAGGATCGTCACTGCTTGATGTGGTTCACTTTATGGGCCATATGAATGCTGCTCCAGTTCTCATCATCTGCATAAAACTCTTCCTTTACTACACATCTCTGCCATGTACTAATACTAATGGAGGATTTGTGAACAGAAATCCAAATTTTAGGGCAGAAGTTGGAGGTGAGAATGTCACTTTTAGCTCTGTCGGAGACTGACTTTCTAAGCTTAGTCAACACGAGCTGTTTGTAATCACAGTGAGTAACACCTTGCTCTAGAAAGAAAGACGTGGTTAGTCAGTGTGTTCACTTCAGGAGTGACTTGTGAATAAATCCAAGTACCAACAGCTGGTCTTTGTGAGTTAAATGTGCCAAGATTTAGTATAAGACGTAAGTTCAGAGACATACTTAAAGTATTTTGAGGTTCGTGGTGGGAAAGGTGTAATGCATACAGAGCTGAGCAATGGCATGAAGTACAACAGGATCCAAATATTCAGACAGCACTTGAGTTATGAATTTTGGGGGCTTCAAAAATCATAATGATCCATTGCCCCAGCCACAGAAGTTTGGACACTTTTCTGTACTCCTTTGCTAGTTTTCACCTGAATGGGATAAACAATTCTACGTTCTCTCAGAGGAAGAACTTCCCCCTCTCCTTCCCCCATCAGATTAATTCCAAAGTAAAAAAGATACAAATATGCTTGAATTTGCTGTGAGCACCCACTAACTTCAAACCATGCCCTTCTTTCAGGCTGACCTAATTAATGACTGTGTTTTGAGGTGGCAACAATTTCACAGCGTCATGGACTAAGAAAATACAAAGAACCAACATGAAAATATTGTGCAAGTGTAAGGGACTGAGAACATCAATGAATTAATTGCTTAAAACCACACTGAAAGTTCCAAGTTTAAAGACCAAAACAATTTTTTTTTCCACCAAACTGCTCTGATGACTAGTTCAGCAGAAAAAAAAGCAATAATATTTTCTTTCCTGAATAAAATTATTAAGTACAGATAAGAATAAGTAACAGAAAAACAGAATGCCAACGAACTTTACAGCTACCTTTCAAAAAGAATTTTGCTTTTAAAATGTGCTAACATACTAAAGGAAAAACTAGAAAGATTGGGATGCAAATGCAGGTAGCCTCTTAATGATAAGAATAGGTGGCAGTTCAGCTAGGTTGAGCCAGATCTGTATTGAACCTTATAAAAATCTGTAGGGGTCAATAAGTCAAAAACTGGAAGTTCTGGGGCTTCAGGAGTGCTCAGGTTAATATTAATAGGTCAAAGGGTAATCCAGGTCAAAAATGATTTGTTGCCTGCAGAGCAGAGGCTCGTAGTGATTATGTTAAAAAAGAAGTTGAGAGTTCTGAAATAAATTGTTGTTGGAACCTTGGAACATCCTGAATAAGTAAATATTTCAAATAATGCTGTATATATGTTATTTCCAACACCAGACATTGAATTTAATTGTAACAAAATGCTGCTTTCTCAACAGTTTCACAGAATAACCTACCCAGCCAGTCATTCCTCCTTCTCCAGAAGGTTGATATTTTAGAGAAGAAAATTGAAAATGATTTAAAAAACTTTTTTCTTTTCTTTTTTCACTCCATCAAAATCTAACTTAGATTTATCCTCACCTTGAAGTAAAACAACTAAATAGCTGTACAGTATTTTTTCATGTGGCAAATTAGTGTACCTGACACAGTCAAACTTTTTTTTCCTTCTCCTCTCCTTTTCTCTCCCTCAGTTTGGGCAACAGAAAAAGCAGAAGGAATTTTCTCTTCACTTTTAATCATGATTGTCTACTTTCACACTCAAGTTTTTTGTCCTCTAGAACAGTTCCACAATGTTTCCATTGAAGACATCTCTGAGGATCAAGCATTTCATGTTAGCACTTCTCCAGAAGTGGAGAATTTTTCACTGGAGTGAAAAATTACTTCAGTAAAGTTTAAGGTCTGTTAGGCACCTGGCTGATCTTAGCGTGTTAAGGACGTGAAGTGCCATGGAGATATGTATACTTTCCTTAATGCATAAAGGATGCCTAGATAGCATTAAAGTAAGTATTCAAGTTATATATCTACAGTAAGCAAGGACAAATCTAGTAAAATCATGTGATTTCCTTTTTTTTTTTTTTTTTTCAGTAGATTTCCTTATACATTAGTTCCTAGCTAGTTTTCTCACCAAGATGGCAATGTCCTTGTTGACCTCAGGAGGAATGACGTCATACCATAAGTGCTTTATCTTCTTCCATATATCTGGAAGGTGAGGCTTATGTTGTTAACTCAGTGTGACTCCCTGCATCATAGCTGTAAAATGCCCTTGACAAGTTTTCATAATCCTTAAGTTTAGAAATCTAAAGCTAGTCATCTAAGAAGTAATGCATGCTAACTAGTTCTAGAAAGACACAATGTAGACACATAAGTATGAGTGCTTTTGTCCTTGGCTTCCTTTATACGTAGTTGAGAAAAGCACACATTTTTGGGGCATGACTTTACTTTGAGGTGAGATAAACTGCACACTCTATCTTTTTCTTTCCACTGATTATAGGGAGAGGAAGGTGATTAATGCAGTTGTAATGTACAATACACAATGCCACAGTTACATTCTGACTATTATCTGTTGAGAATGATAGGCACTTCCACGTGATCCCTTCTACACGTCCTAGACACTCAGTGTGCAAGTGCCCACTCACAATTATCTAGTGCTGTCTTCTGGGATCCTCCAGCTCCTCCTCTACATGAGTCCAGTTCTCCTACCAGTTTCACATCTTACCTGTCAAAACTCTGTGGTTGTCTTAGATACCCTAAAACATCTCAATTGGCTCTGAACACTTATACATGGACAACTACATTTTTTCCTACCACAGAAAGAGATGAATTGTCCCTTGGAAGAAAAGGTCTTGTTTTGCTGATCTTAAAAGGAGTTTAGATGGCCAGCATAACCCCACCCTGCAATACCAATCACTCCTAACTTTCTCAACAAAGCGATGTCAGGAAAACAAGAAAAGAAATTAAATAAGTCTTGTTGAAGAAGAAGTTAGAATGTGGCTGGAAAAAACCTCTTGACTCAAGGAGGCTTGAGCTCAAACTATGGTTCCAGTGTTTTCTGTGTAAGGATGTATGGTAGATAGCAAAGTAATATTTCAGAAGTACTTTAGCAAGGTTGTTACCACTTAGCTGTTGTGGGCAAAGTCAAAATGTCTTATTTGTCATTTTGGTTGTCTTTAATTTTCTTTTCAGTAAGTGATTGGATTCTGTTAAACCTCTGCACCTCAGCTAGATTTCTAAAGACAATAAAGCTGCAGAAACGAGCTGTTGAAGAAAAGAAAACATCATAAAATCAAGGCATTACAAAAGGTGACTCCAATTGCCTGCATTGATCCTGTTGAACAGAGACCCAGGTATGGCAGACTACAGTGTTGTGGGACCAGGGGCTGAGAAGATAAAGGATAGAAGCTCGTGCTGTTATTTAATCTGAAGTTGACAGAGCAATCAGGGCTCTTATAAACTATCAAGGATTTGTTGTTTTGTTTTGGTTTTTTTTCGGTTTAGTCTGCCATGCTCTTTTCACGAGAGACACCATGACTGCTACTTGAATGGTCAGGACATATTCCCAACAGGTTCTGGCCTCATTCGAGTGCAGCTTTATTGTACAGTCCTACATGGGGGTGAGCAGCTCCCAAAACCGAATGGTTCATTTGTCCCATGACCCAAGAATTCCTCTTTGCCAGGTTTCCATATTGTTTTCCCAATGGCGAGTAGATCAGGCATTTCCAATGGAACAGAGGAAGCCCTTCTGTCAATCTATCCAGCATGCAAGCAAAGTCAGGATGCTGGAATTTTGTGTCCCACAACTGATGCACTGGCCCTAACTCTGCTGACGGAGAGGAAAATGCTTCAAATTTCATGTGTCACCTCAGCCAAGTCCAGAAGTGTTTATAAAAAACAGTGTTAGTGTATCATTCAGAACAATCAAATACTACGTGCACGAAAAAGTAGTTTAGAGCAACATAAATTTTTAAAAAGTGACAATTTCATCACACAATTACTGTACACTGCTGTTCTTAGGGTTGAATACTTTCCTCTCTCACGCTCTCTCTTTCTCTCTGTTTTAATCTTTCTTTTTTATTTTCTTTTTTTTTTTCTGATTTTTTTCTTTTTTTTTTTTTCTTTTTTTCCCCCTTTTTTGGATTTGGTCCACTGGAGATAAATTGCCCTCAATGATATATATATTTAAAAAAAATATCAGCAGCAAGACTCTCTTGAAATAGATTCTGTTTGATGTAGCTAGTCTGTCTTTTCTGTTTTGCCCTCTTTCACAGCAGCCTCTGAAGTTTTCCGCAGGGGGGCTTTCTCCGAGTTGGCGTGTCCTTGGCCGGATTCCGCCGCGCCTCCGTTTTTGTGCGATGTGTGCTTTTCCAAGTAGTTCAGCATTTCACTGAGAACAGTTTGGAAAGTGCTTAGGGCAGCACATATTGCAGGAGTTCCAAAACCATGAGTGATCAAACTACAAATGGGAAAGAGACAGAAAAAAGAAATACACACATGCACATAAATATAAATGCACTCACATACACTGAAGAGTTTACAGTACATTCATTTTGCTATAGTGAAATTCAAGATTTGCTCCCTAAACTATTTATTAGCTGTAGGAGAAACAGAAAAGAAAAGAGGCAAAGAGCAGGCTACATAGAGCTTCAAAGGCTGATTTTGGGAGGAATCTCACTTCTGAAACGCTGTGGGAGAGATTCTTGCTAATGCAGATTGGCACAGTGTTGTTGACTTCAGAGAGGGATCTGTGTCCTAGACTCCACACCATTGCTACTTTCCCACTCCCAGAAGGTTTGTTTCCCCCACCTTCTCAGGTAAATGAAACCAGTTCTGTGTGGCTTATTCACTCTTCTAAATGGAACTCTTGAACAAGAACTGGGGGATGTCCCTGCCCATGGTGGGGGGGTTGGAACTAGATGATCTTTAAGGTCCCTTCCAACCCTGACAATTCTATGATTCTGTGTGGATGTATGACTACATCTGTACTAGGAAATGAGGCAGTGCCAAGTGTGCAATTGCTGGCCCTCAGCACACTTGGCATGGTTTGGCTATATCCATGCTGCTAAGCCCTCTGAGCATCCAACAGAATGAAATTAATAATAGAAATTAATTTAGACCTATTCTGTCATTCCAAATCCAAACTGCCTATAGGGAACAGTCCCTGGCCAATGTTAATGCCTGAACAATGCCCAGGAAATGTTTCACATTGGGCTAGTTCAGCCAGACTAAATTCACAGACCATACTAAGCAATTGATACCAAAAATAACCAAGTTCCAACAATGTTGCCCTGGTGATGTTGAATTTGCTCGTATAGATTTACCCTGTTGCACCTTACCCAAATAAGGTGTGTTTTTCAAGATAATACTGATTTTCTCTTGTTTTTCTGCAATACAAATTAGCTGAATTTCAGTGGCGCTCCTCACTTAACAGCTACTGAAAAGATATATTGATGCAGTTGCCAGCCAGAGCTCTCACAGGTTAATTTTATCTCGTTTTAGAGGAGCATTTCAGTGTGTAGACATGTATCTACAGCCACTTGAGATGTTTTGGGCATTCATCCTGGTTTCCACCTGCAGATCCAGAAGTGTGCAAGTTTCCCGTGGGTCCTGTCTCTTAAATACCATCTTTGTGAGGATTTCTCCTCTACTTTAGGATATCAGAAATGGCACTAGAGATGAGTTTTTAGGGAATTGGCTTAAGCCCCATCTACCTAAATATTATGTGTACAGTATAAGATGTTGACATAAGGGTCAGGGAAACTCAAGTTGTGCTAGACATTTTAGTATGGGCCAAGTTATTATTATTGTCATAATCACTCATTCTGATGAGTGGTAAGTGAAAAAATACACACCCCAATACTCCAGATTTTTATTTTTCATAAATGTCACTGCACCTTTGAAAAGACTGAATTCACTTATCCCAATTCTGCCCAGAGCAGAAAGAGGGTGAAAGAACAGAAGCTGATTTTTGAGTTGGTGCATATTTTTGAGAAATCAATACCTTATATTGGTTAAAATGAGGGGAAAGAGCACATTATAGAGATTCTGACAAGACAATAACTATTTTTCATCTTATGCTATTTAAGATTAAGATCTGAGTGACTTAGACACCACATCAGTAAACCCAGATCTAATGCAGAGACCCACACATAGGTCAGAAATGGGAAAATTTCGTCTCAGTGAGAATGCCTCTCCTCTGCACTTTGGCATTTCAGTCCTTCCAGGTATTTTGGAAAACAATGAAAATGTAGGGAACAGCAGAAAAGAGATTAAACAGGACATGGACAATCACCAGGGTGTTGGAGGTATCAAAAAAGTCCATGGGGAACATTCCAAGATACGTTTTAGGGTGACCTTTCTGTCTGCTGTCCATGGGAGTCCTATTTGCTAGGAAAGCTGGTATCCTAGGGAAGACACCAAACTTGAATCCTAGCCAAAACAAGAGCTCGATTTGGAAATATCCCTCCACTTCAGATTGGAAGCAGCTCAGTTATTATAAAAGGTCTCCCAAAGGCTATTACCAACTAACTTGCTTTTAGAACGTTTATTCATCTGTCTTGAGGCAATTTTCAAAGGAGAAATTTATGTTTGTCCTCAGTTAGTTGTGAGAGAAAAATGGTAATTAAATATTTACATGGACTATTTTGCAGACATCAGTTAATAATTCCACATGACTCTTGAAGTTTGGAGTCTCGAATTTTGGACCTGTAGTAATACCTGGATTCTTTAAATTTAGCATTAAAAAGAGGTAAAAATATCTTGCTTTAATATTTTGGGGTGATTTTTTACTTATTTAGAAATGCTTGGTATACCAGCAAAATAATATTGATCATTATTGTCACATTGTCATCATAAGTAATGTTTTTAATAGTAGTATAAACAAGATCAGCAGTAGCATAAAAATAAGAATATTTTTTGCCCTTTCAAGTACTTTTAGGAGTCAGGTGATTTCAAGATTTTGTGTTGCATTTTGTCATCATTTTTGGTCTTCCTATATCCAGAGAAATGAAAACGTGATAGAACTTACAATAACAGAAAACCAGAAAAAGGAAATTCAAATGTGTCATTAGGAATTATAGTAACTTAAGATTTTAACACTGCTTGCCTGATCTTCTGGGTCTTGATTTGGGGAATTGACTATACTGAGACGTATATAAAAGTATTTATGACCTTGCATGCAAAAGAAACCAATTTATCTATTTTAAAAGTTAGCAATATCTGAAATCATTTATTTCCAGTAGATTCAAACAAAAATTCAAAAGAAATCTCCTGGCCTGCTCTCTTTGAACCTTTTGACTCCTGAGCAAAAGCAAAATTACTGTGTTAATTTTGTAGCTCAATGAAGAGTAAAGTGGAAATACCACAGTGAAAACTTACAGAGATTGTCTCAGAAATTATCTGTACAGCTAAGAACAAAGACAGATAACTTAAATGTTCTCAAATGCTGAACAAGACTATAGACAATACCACAATGGGACAAAATCTGATATTACGGTGTTGAAGCATAGGTGCCAACCTGTAGGTGTTGCACATCACTAGAGCTTAAACTCCCATTGCCATCAAACTGGATTTAATGTAGTTTTCTACCTGTAAGAGTCTACAGTGATTTGAGTTGTCCTATAACGTCTGAAACATCTGCACAGATTTGCTAGATATGGTACAGAACTTCAGCCCACCTTGCTTGTAGTCGTTTTGATGCCACGCAGATGTATCTCACACGGCTCTAGATACCAATCGTTAGGCAACTGAGTTGAACCCTGGGACTTTATTCAATAACTAGAGAATTCTGGAGAATGATTTAGCATGTTTTGTACCCTTTACAGTGAGCTGCACTATTCCTCTGGCTACAGTGAAGGTTCCATCAAGCTGAATAAATATGTGTGTTTGGTGCTGTTTCTTGATGCCCTACGGTAGCAAGACATCTGTGCCAAACGAACAGGTAGTGCAGAGGGCTTAGGGAGAAGAGTATCCCTTTAAAGCAGCAATGGACTGATGGTGTGCCTAATAGCATTTAAAAAGATACTGCTTGGTACTGTTTACTCAGCTATACTTTGTCCTAGACTTTCATTGACTACATGGGAAGCTTAGAAATCCATCTTCTATTGAAACACCTAGGTATGGGTATTCTATCCTGAGCAGAATTTTGAACTTCTGGTCTGAAAATTAGTGTTCATAGGAAAAGGATTTTGTGGGGTGACTTAAGGGTCTATCTCTTTTACAGTTTAGCCCCTGGTGTAGGCTGGACTTGATGATCTCAGAGGTCTTTTGCAGCCTTAACAATTCTGTGATTCTGTGATTCTGTACCACTAGTCATCAAATACAACAGCTTTTTTCAAGATAGTATTATATTTCTTATTAAAAAAAGCCAATGCTTTTTTAGTGAAATGGTATTGCAGAGTCTCATGGCAACTCTAACTTTCAGTTCATGACAAGTAGATTCTTCTCCACAGATGGGAATATGCAAAGCCTACCAATTTTCTTGGGAAGCTTATTGAGAGAAACCATTTTATAGAAAATTTCTGACCAGCCCTCATCTCCATGCTTCTGTGAGGGTGTATTTTTTAGCCTCATTTTATGTAATAAGCATAGAAAGGCTGAGAGATATTATCTTCCACCTTATCTTTTATTTTAATCAGTAATTCCCCTTGCTCTAATTTTGGTGGACTTTATTTCTCTGTAAGTTAAAGTCTAAAAAAAAGCAAAGAAAGTTGGATAATTTCCCTTTGCTGGTGAAAGTAAGTTTCAAGACTGGGGGAAAATCTGATTTTACCTTGAAATCAGACATGACAGAAAGAAGATTAATAGTAAAGCATTCAAATGTGTTTCCTGAAAGTCAAATTTAGTTGCCTGATTTTTCAGACTAACTGAACTCTCACTGAAGTTGCTTCATTTTTGGTATGCTCCACACCTATGAAATGAGTTTCTTTCATTGCAATGCTTTCATTTGGATTTAAAAGACTAAAATTAAACATGGTGGTTTCATAATGGAGTCTTCTGGGTATTCTCAGCTTTGTAGTGCATCTCATTACAACTCCAATAAACTAGTAACTTTATTGTTCTAAAAGGCAAGGCTAAAATCTCTGACTTTGGTGCATGGAGAGCTGCAGAGAGAAGATAAGGAATATCAGGCCAACATTATAAATCCTTATGCTTAAGGACATCCAGACCTGCCTGCAATTCTGCCCAGCGCTATGATGCAATTATGTCTGCTCATGTTTTAATGATGGCCTTACTTAAAAGTGAAAAGATCCAAGTGTGCCTGAAGGCTTGGACTCTTGTTTGGCAACTACCTCAAGGACTCCTCCATACCCCAGGCTGGTGAAACTCCGACATGCAGCAAAAGAAACAGATTCCCTCTCAATGGGGGGGAAGAGGCCATCTGTACTGAATGTTTGCACCCTTGTTCAAAATAAGTAAATACTTTAAAACAGTAATAACAAAGGAAAAGCAAGCTTGTTGGTTGGACTTTCTCAGAACTCTGAACATGAAAACCAGTTCAGGTTATCCAAATTTAACAACACATGACAGATGAAAAATAGTAAGATCTGATAAGACTTTTGATGACTGTGAAGGAAATGGAAAAAGATCTTAAGCTCTTCACTGATACAAGTTAGAGACATCTATATTGACTTGGAGCTATTTCTGTTGATTTTAAGACCTGTCCTGTGAAGATTGACTAGGGAATTAAATTGTGAAAGCTTTACTTCAGAAGGTCAGTAGGCCTAGCCACAACACAGGTTAGACTGACAGTCAAGGTTAACATTGGAACATGGCCAGAGATAAATTACAGAGATAAGTAGTCTATAGGATCTGTGGCAAACAGCCACATACAACAGTTGCTTTGCAAAGTAGGACCTCGTGCTTGTTTTCTGTTCATAACCAACAAGTGTATTAAGGTCATGTTCTTCTAAGCAGATGGACCTCCTTTTACCATGTGTAAATCAATGGAGAAAGTAAGAAGAGAATGCTAGAGCTGATATCCCATATTTCTAAAATATTCTGTTTTCCACAGTAGGAGAATTGCCCAGGGAATATACTCAAAAACATCCAAGACTGTGACTATAGAGTGTTTACGAGCGGTAGACCAAAGATTAGGCCGCAGTGCTGTGGTACACATGAGGCTCACAGAAGCCCTTCGATGTTTGCCAAGAAATGTTTCCAGCGCAGCACATTATATCCTCCAGATGAAACACTGGGCAATGCTGTGACTTGCTGGCTTTGAACGAGAAAAAGATGTGCAAGCTTCTGGCTAACTGTGGATGAAAAGTGGCCTCACCATACATTGCCATCTGTGCACCCAACTACACCAGTGAGACCTTGGATCAGGATGCCTGGATATTTTCAAAAAAGAGTAAACGTGTCCCTCACACAACCACGAGCTCCTTACCTTTCTCCTTTCACTCAGTTAATCTTTGCTCTATGGGTTGGCAGATAAATGAATGAGAGTCATCCAACTTGCTATCATGCATAGACTTTTTCCAGTGAGGCAGCTGATATAGCTGAGAAGCCCAATTGTCCTCCTTAAATGAGGAAGACCAAGAAGAAAGCATTCCTTTCTTGGTTTTTTTTTTTTTTCTTTTTCTGGTGGGGGGGAAACATCAGAGCGTCTTAGGTGTTTTAAGAAATCTTAAATGCTGGGTTGAAAAAGAAATCAAGCCCCCCAAGATTTTTTTCACCTTCGATGAATGTATATTTGATTTTTCCTTGGTAATCACAGAACTTATTTATTAACGAAGAGGATAAGGAATAGAAAACAGATTTTCATCTGTTCTCTTGACTTTGTAATTGCATCTTTACGGGAGTACAGTATCGTAAGATTTAGGATAAAATTATTGGCAACATTAGAAATTCACACCCTTCCAAAAGGATTTTGGTAATCAGTGGAGCAGATGACTGAATCCTTGTTATGGAAAGATCAAAGAAGGAATCCCTGGGAAAGGAAATGAGGGAAAAATCCCAGGGGAAGGAACTTTAATACCTTTGCTAAATAAAGAGCCAAGGGAAAGAAAGAAAGAAAGAAAGAAAATAAGAAAAATGAAGAAAAAAAGTTGTTAATTGCTAGTACCTCAGCACTAGGAATCAGTCAGCCAAATTGAGAAGGATCAAGGAAAACAGGGAACTCTAGAGGGCACCAGAGGTGTTTCACCACAAACCTCATTGTACACTGGGCTTCTTCCAGTCCGTGCATCCAAACAGAAGGCTGCTGCTGCTAATCAAGATGACTGGAATTATGACAGCAGCTGGTCTACCTTCTGGTAAGCAAAGAAGCATAAAAAAGGAGAGAACAATATAAAAGGGGGGGTGAGCATACCCATAAAGGCAACCCACCAGTAAGACTTTGGGTTTGGCTCTTTGTTAAAATTTATAAAACACGTTGAGCTTCAAAATACATTTCATTGCTCCTTTTTAACCTTCAGGAAGAAGGATGTTACCTTCTCACTGCTCCCAGAGTCTGAGCTTCTGGTTTCTTGCCTGTCACTTTTCATGTCACCTTGTCAGTGTGATGCCAGGCAATTGCAGGAGGCTGACAGCTCCAGACTTAGAAACTAGCTAAATGACAAAACTCTTGTCTCAAATAGTTTCATAGGAAGGGTGTTTCATATCAGCTGGATGGCTGGGCAAAACACAGAATAATTTGTGAGGATGCTGATTGCTTTTATTATCCAGCTTTAGTATTCTGAGACTATTATTTTTTTGTCTGGTTTTATAAGGTTTCTGCACTGAAAGAAATGTCACTTGCAAGAAAGTAGTTTTCCCTTTGCTGTTTAGCTGTCTTTATCTTTTATATATGAAATAGATGATCTGGATGTGATTTTGCATCATGATGAAATGGAACCTTGAAGATAAAGGATCAAATCAAACTTCTGTAATCTGTGGGTATTCATCTCTGTGTGATGGATGGCACTAGTAAGATATCTGAACTTTCCAAATACTACAGATTCTTACAGACACAACTGTCCCAAAAGTAGACATGTCTACACCCAATTTTACAAATGAAGAAAGTGAGATTAAGAGGCTGACTAATGAGGCCAGGGAGTCTGCATGTGTAAACCAAGAAACAGACACAGATCTCTTGAGTATAACCTCAGCAAGACTTTGTCAGTTTTTTGCATCATGTTTTTCAGCTTCCCAGCACCGAATGTGGGTCGTTTTTGGTGGATTTTCTGGTAAGTCCAATTTTCATGAGATTTTTTGGGAGCTAAAAGAGACAACTGACAAAAGTTAAAAAAAAAATCAGAGCTGTTCTGATGAAAGGACAAGTTATGAACTCAAAGACAAAAAATACATGTCTTTGTGACTTTCAGGTTCCTGAATGAGTGTGTGGGAAGCTCAGATATAACAGTGGACTGGAAAAGAGAAGTAGATACACCCTCTCTCAATTCAACAGGAAAGGGTTAAGGTCTAAAATCAAGAAAAATACTAATTTAGTGTTTCAGACATTTCATCTAGTTGGAGGAATGTCCTAAATTCTGATCCTCAGACTGAAGACCGGTTTGATAATTTATCAACAGACTTCAGTGTTGAAATGAATAGGGAGGATCCTAGATCCAGAACTCCAGCTTTGGTTTAATGCAGGAGCCACTACATCAGATAACAATACTCATGGGTTCTCATTTTCAGTCCAGCCTTAAATTTTCCTCAGTAAAAAGGAACAGATTCAAGAGGAGGGATGGAAAATGAACACAAAGGTTCACCCATGACACCAGAGATGCTCTGTTCACTATTGAAGCATTTTAACCTGCTAAGTAGTGGTCATATCTAAGTTTCCAACTGCAAACATCCTCTTGACTGAGATAAGGCTGACTTGTGCCTTGGAATTTTTAGGGACAGAAAGAGTTAGTCTAGGCCAAATATATACAAGGAACCACAGTAGAAATCAAACATTACAGACAATTGTGTTCCAGTGTCCAGGATCATACACACACTATTTATTAGATAAGTTTTCATGTATCTTTGGGGAGAGAGGGTCCTTGATTTCTACATTTCTCTATTTCTTCTTTGAAACATGACAGAATCCTTTCCCTTCTTCACAGCAGTGATCAATACAACTGAAAATGTTCAGTTCATCTAGTCTGATTCTCTGTTCTGAAGAGGGTTGGATGCAATTATGATATTTTAATCTCAGGAATTAAGGACACAGAATGCAGGTGTCCACTTATCTGTTTTGCAGACATAGAGAATGGAGATCAACAAGGCCTGCACAGTGAGAACCAACTGAAGGAGAGAGTCTTGTGGTGACAGGACGGCCATGCTTTGGCTAAAGAATGTGGAGATACAAAGACTTCAACATCATCATGGACGTAGATAAGCTGCTGCAAAGTAGAATTTTGAAGGCCACAGTGCCTAGAGTGAAATCCTTTGTCTCATTATCCCTAATATGTGTATTAAAGTTGACACCCCTGACTATGTTAATGAGCCTAGAGAAGTACATGCTAAACATATATGACTATAGTCACTGACTATCCACCTAAATCATGCTAAATCTCACCCCTGGGGGGGAGGTAGCTAAGGTTAGAATATAAGGAAAGTGGAGGGAGTATGTCGCTGAGAGGAGAACAAGCCCATAAGAGGTTGTGCTCCTTCTTCACCCAAAGCAAGGATGCCTTGGTGGTAAGAATTGTGCTTTCACTTTTTGGTGCGAAATACCTGGGGTAGTATTTTGCTAGCATTATTATATATGAGTGCTATTGCAGCTAGTGAATTAATCAATGATAATCCTGAATCATAGAATCATAGAATGTTAGGGATTGGAAGGGACCTCGAAAGATCATCAAGTCCAATCCCCCTGCCAGAGCAGGAACGCCTCGATAATGCTACACAGGAACGTGTCCAGGCAGGTCTTGAATGTCTCCGGAGAAGGAGACTCCACAACCTCCCTGGGTAGCCTGTTCCAGTGTTCCGTCACCCTCACTGAGAAGAAGTTTCTTCTCGAATCTGTTGTATCTGTTGCTTTAATAAATTATCTATTTTTTTGCTATCTTGCAAATTGTCTCAGTGCAAGTCCTTAACAAGGCTCTAAAACAGGCAACAACTTAACTCTGGTATGTGCCTCCCACAGCCACATACGTTTCACACAATGGCACTAAATGACCGGGAAGTGCAAAAATACTAGATAGATGAGTGATATGCAAATTCACCCCAGCAATCAACCATACTGACATGCTTCAGATCTACCTGCACACCATTAACAGGAAAAGGATGGGGTTTGATGGTTGTACTGGTTAACCTTGATCCAGATCCAGCAGAAGAAACTGTTGGCATGCAATGTCATTCAGTTCTGCGGGATTACTGGTGTCGAGGTTATCCAAGGCTTCACAATCTCTCATCATGACTACCTGTATAGTCTCTGAGTGTATATCTCAGAGCTCTTGTGTCTCCAGACAGGCTTACCTTTATCTCTTGTAGATCATGAGATTACCCTGGTTCACCGTTTCCAGGTTTTTCTAAAATAAATTGTTTAAGAGATGGGTAGATGTTGTGCCGAGGAACATGGGTTACTGGTGTTGATAGGGCTGGGACAAAGGTTGGACTCGATGATCTTGAAGGTCTCTTCCAACTGAAACCGTTCTACGATTCTGTGATTCTACGATTCTATGTGTTTTGTTTATATCCATCTTCTTCCTTTCTCTGAATATTACAACCCCTTTTCCCTTCCATTACTTTGGATAATTGAGAGCTGTCTCTCAGTTTCACTGAGCGTGAAACTCGGCTCTTTTACCTGATCTAAAACCAGAACTGACAAACTTACAATGTTAAAGAGAGATTTGTGTAATATTTCTGTCCTGAAGAAAAAAAAAAAAAAAAAAAAAAGAAATCTCAGCTTTACTAACATCAGTAGGATTTGAAAATAGTTTAAGTTTCAGGAGAAATGAAATCCTCAGCTTTTCCCTCTTGCATACGTAGATGCATGTACATGTACACATAATTCTGACATGTTTCTGTGGAGTTTGAGGAAGATCTCAGAATTATAATTAATGTAAGGTGGTTTAAAAGCAGCTAAGTTTATCTAAATATCTTCATTTTATTTTTCTTTTTTCCTTCTCTTTCTTTTGCTCTCGCTCCCTTGCTTTCCCTTTCTTGATGCTCACTCAAAGCAAAGGCTGAAGGAAATATGTTCATCTCATTAAAGCTAAAGGAACTTTTGGCTTCTTTTCTACTACTGATGTGCTGATTTTGCTCTTTAGTGTAATAGACTCTTAAATGCATTTACACAGATCAACCTTTAGAGGACAACAGAGAGACACTCATTTATCTGGACAGAAACTTTTAGCACTTAGTAACGGAAATGGATTTTTTTCAGGGTTTTCTTGTTTGCCTTGTGGCTTAATGCTGATTCTGTTTTCAGAAGCTGGGACAGGATACCTCAGGTGGTGGCTTTCACTTGCTCCTTTGCATTTATCATGAAGGAATTAAAGAAGAGCTGAAATACAGCTTGGGTAGCCCTACAACATATCACCTCTTCCTGAACCCAGACTTCCAGATATTCTTAGAAATATGAGCTGCCACAACACTTAGCCCATGAGGTCAGTGGCTTATGGTAGGGGGGCCAGTTAGCTCACTTGGTTAGAGCATGGTGCTGATAACACCAAGGTCGCGGGTTTGATTCCCGTTCTGTCCCCGTGTGTTGCCTGATCTAGTTGAGAGGCGTCCCTGCTTATGACAGGAAGGTTGGATTAAATGATTTCTAAGGTCTCTTCCAGCCTAGGCCATTCTATGATTCTATGATCCAGCCCTGACAAGGCTGGCTTTTTCTAAATCTTAGTACATTATTTCTAACATAGGTAAGGAGCCTAAATGGGATGTAATGAGTTGGTCCTTCCCTGGATTCTCAAGTGGCATATTTATTGGTGATATATATGTGCCACTGTGCTCAGGAAGAGTTTGGAACAGTGCTGGTTGAACCAGGTAACAAAAATTCAGGAATTCTGAAAAAAAAAAAAAGAAGACAGGGGCAACAAATACATGCCTCTGCCCTGGTACTATTATTTACTAGTAGTAATATAATTTCCCTGCAGTAAGATATTATAAAATGTATTGAATAAGAAGAAATCTTGAATAAAACATGTATAATACTACCCTGCAATGGGTAGTGCACAATAGTTGCTGGTATGAATGTTAGGGTTGACAGAATTGTCTGTTCATGATCAAAGAATACTGGGAAATCATTCTTCATGCAGCATGGTATTTTCTGTATTCAGGTCAGATGGACATCTCAGAGAGTGTCTGCACAAACATGGTTGTACCAGGGGTGTACAAGAGCTTCTAGATCTGGTAAAGTTGTGCAAAACTCAGCAGATTTCAGGTTCACTGGCAGCTCCTTTGAAGATTTCCCTTGCTTTATGCTTTGCATGAACTTTGAGTTTGGAGTTTGAGCAAACCCAGCAATTTTGATTGGACACATATTTACAGATCTTGATGAGCTGGGGCCCAGTGGAAAAAGTTCAGAGAAGTGTGAGCTGGAAGGTTTAAAACAGGAAATATTGCTTTCATGTTATTCTAATAATAGAGGTTTGGGTGATTCCTCTGAATTTTTCTGGTCATAAAAAATCTCTTTGACTTTCTGACATTATATGGCATAAGCACATATATATATATATGTATAAAAAATACTGACCTTTAATCTTGTGGTTTATTTGCTGCCTTAGGTGTGGTTTATATAGTAGAGTTTCTGAACCTCTTCTTGTTCCATTACATTTGTATGAAACTGTATGAGATTTCCTGTATTCAAAAACCTGCTCTTATTGGATAATGGTTGAAAAACATGCTATTATCTATGCTGAAAACATTCACAAAACCTTATCAGACACTCTAGTGAAAGCCTTGTCCTTGCCAAATGTAATATTTTGGCTCCATCCCAATCTAGAGATTTACACAGCATAGAGGCAGAGAATTTATTGTGAGAAAGCCCACAGTTCCGGAATATGGATTGAAGTGAAGATGAAAATTTCACTATTGATAAAGCATGTTATAAAATTCATGATGACTGTGTGGAATCACTTCTTCAGATTTATGTCTCCTCTGCCACGGCCTCTTTGTAGAGCACTAACGGCTCTTGGGTGTTTTGACCATAAATAGTATTAATTTCATTTGTATAATCAGGATCAGTCACTTATTCAGACAGTCCAGTTTTAGACTCTGACTATCATAGATGTTATTAGAGTATCTGACAGTGTCTATGGTATGAAGGTCAAATCCTCCTCTGGCATACGGTTGAATATTTCTCTATAGGTACAGATACATGATCCTTGTGTTCATTTTAGTACAATAAATGAGGAGAACCTGCTCTTTTGGAAATCTCATCTTAGGTGGGACCTATGATCAGGGATGTGGATGCCCCTGTGTTTTGAATATTTGAATTCTTAGTGTTTGGCATATGTTTTACATTAGGCATCCAGCATCTTTTTTTATGAAATAATTTCTAACTGATGTATAAGCAGTTATTTGTATTTGTGATCAGTAAGGGTGCTGTGCTATGCCTCAGACAGCAGTAATCATGTTGCTTCTGGGTTACAAGGAATTTCTCTGTGTGTTTTTCCTCTTCTCTCATCCCCAACTGATCAGATGTAAATTTCCTGTGACAGAGGTTGGTTCATTCTGAAGCTTATCCCTCAGAGAAGGACAAAGAAACCAAGTGATTGGTCAGAAGCAGTCTGTGTTGAAAATTTGACTTAGAAAATGGTTAATGCTCCTGGAAAACATGGAGAATTGCATTCTCATGTCTTCGCTGACACCTGAGATAGATTTAATTGCTTTCTGTGGTATTTAATCTCAAGAATGAAAGTAGTGATAGGAGGGCTTCAGACGACCTAGCTGTGAAGACTGTCAGGTTTAGGGGATAGGAACAATGGGTGTTTTCTTCTACACTGAGTTTAGCTATTTACAGTATAGGTGCCTAGTGCATACTGATTGGCTAACGCAGCTGTGTTAGACCTGCTTAACTGTAACACAGATTTTGTGGGCTAGACAGACAAGATCCCTAGAGACGGCAGCATAAGATATGGCTGAAAAGCAGACACAAACATGCAGATGAGTTGAGTTACAGGCCTAGGTCGGAAGCCGGATCTGATCTCAAGCTCTTTACAATAGATGGAAAAAGATTATGGTCTCAGCTCAGCCTCTGGGTCTGGCAATACTCCTCATCTCCCAAGCACAATTGAGACTGTCTGATTTAAGTCCAGGGAAGCATCCGTGTAGGAACAAGACCTGTGCTCTTCTAGGTGCCCATCTTCAGTCCAGCACTTATTGCCTACAGCAGGCATGAAAGAAAATATTGAATGATCCAGGAGCTGCCTGTAGAAGCTTTGTACTCTAGCCTACTGAAGTGCAGCAGAGAACGAAGGGTGGGAGCTGTACCAATTGACAGCTTTTGTAGGTGAAGCCTTCAGCATTTTTACCTGGCTGCTATTTCTTCTTTAAACACAGGAATCCTTGGGGGCTAGTTACCTTTTATTACATTTATTTTGTGTGCATGTAATGGGGAATTATCTACTTTTCTACAAGTCTAGGTAGCCCATTAAAATTCCTCTATGAGTATCCTGTATAAATAAGTATGTTTTCCTTGGTGTGCAAGTGTAGTTAGATATCTTGGAGTGTCTGTGTATAAGGGAAATATACTTAGATTTAGGTAGTTTGTGTATGTGTGTGCACATGAGAATAGAAGTGGGGTTGTCTAGGTGTGTTCTACTCACAGGGTGCAGGCAAGTATGCACCCTTATGCACATCTTAAAGTTTATTTAAGAATAAACAAGACTGTGTGCATTTGTGGACTAGGCAGTATCATTGCCTCTCCCCATATCCCAATACATAGATGGAAGCAGTGGAACATCGGGTATTTTGGATTCCATTCAAAGTTTGAGAGTCCAAACATTAGCTATGACACCACCTTGCTCCTGGGTGCCTCATGCTCTGTAATAAGTAAAAAATATTGGGATATCAGGAAGCAAAAGTTGCCTGTTCAGTTGGTGAATGAAGTGTGGCCCATCTGGCTGTGCTAAAGAGTATGAAACATAATTCTAAGGCTTTGTAGACCTAATGAACCTGCTTGGTGTTATGTCTTGTAAATAACTCTCTGGAACAGTTCTTTAAATGTTGATTTTTCAGGTATCATGTGATGGCTAGAAAAAAAACCCTGTAGCCTCAGTTAGTCATGTATTCCCTTCTGCGGTCTGAGCAATACAGGAGCACCTCTAGGATGTTTCATCACACTTATCTTTGATAAATATCTTAGATGACCCTACTATTTCAAAGTGGCCCTCTGGAAGCTCCCACCTCACTCTTGACTGTATCCAGCACATAGCCTAAAGCAAAAATGTGAAATTGCACAGCAACTCCTAGGCTAATAAATCTTTCTGATCCCAAACCGTCTATACACTTTTATCTGTAACTTGGATAAAATTCTGATGAAGTGTGGACTTGGCATGCATGTACCATGGGTCTTTTTCTTCATAACAGTTTCTTAGGCTGACTATACAAAAAAATTAAATATTGCTAGGGCACAGGCTCAGCAGCTGAGTTTAAATATATTAGCAGTCCCTGACTTTTTAGTCTGAGCCAGCTTGCATTCTCTCAGACCTTTCCAGGATGTTGTTTAGGAATTAGTGCAGCAAGATTGCTCCAATAGATAGTTTGCTTTGAGGTGAGTCTGCATTGGAAGGCAAAGACTTAACAGGATGGTCACGGTAAGATGATGTTAAATGGTCTCAGTAGCATAGAGGAGGCTCTGGAACTATTTAATTAAAGGGTAGGGAAGCAGCCTAATGCTACCTTCTTTTATTGCCACTTTTATTCATTTATATTGTCACTTTAGCTCTGAACCTGAATTTCTCATTTCTGGACCACCCACTTCATTGGTTGGCTTGTGATTTGGCTGACATCTAGAGCAAGACAAGTTTCTGGCCAGGTGGGGAGATTTTGCTGGCAGATGGAGATTACTTATTCAAACTCAGACCATGGTCCTAGAAAGAGGGTGAATGCAACTAGCCTGAACTACATCACTGAGCAAAAAAGCACTTTTAAAAGACACACATAACAGAGAGATCATGCACGTTATAGTCTTCTAGGTAGAGGAACAAATGCCATTATAACATCACATGTAGTCTTTATCAAAATTATGGATTTTAGTTAATTGTTCCTTTTTCCAAGTCATACCTGAAATGTGTTAAATGTCTCTGGATGTCGAGGTCTAATATTGGAGTAGGTCTGGAGGATCCGAGGGGTGATCTGTCTTGACTTAGAAGGTCTTGGAATTCTTTACATATTTGTCTAAAAGAAAAGTGGAAATCTTTAAATAAGACAGGTGTAATCCTTTCCATAAAGCTGATTCTTGTAACACTGTCACTTTATCCTGAGTGGGCAGAGGCACTGTTAAAGAAATGAAATGCAAACAAATCCCCTTCTTGATTTGCCGCCCCAAATTCTCAAAAGCAACAATATACACAATCTCTTGAACAGTAATATTTCCCCTCTGGAACCATGTCAACACTGACATTTTAAAATGTGATTTATTTCCTGAATTGGACACATTTGGGCAGTGTTAAGCCTGGCTTAGCTCACCTATGTCAGAAAGAAGAGTTATGGTTAAAGTTATGAAATAGCATTTGAACATGCCCAAAGACTTTGGGTAAATACACCACTACTTGTACATTTGCTTGTGTGCACTGGTTTATCTGCAAGTAGAAGTCCTAGCTTTGCCTTCTTGACTCCCACTCTTGAGACCAACGGAGCTCTAGGAGTCGTGAAGAAAGTGCTCTTTTGCTCTCCTAGTTTTCACTTGTGTCCATACTCCTCTTCCTTGTAGAGTCTGGGGCAGAAAACCTGATGGATCCTCAACTGAAACCTCTCCCACTGGTCTGCCCAGAGGGACAACTCATTCAAGCAGCAGTATTTAAATGTCTTATTGAAGCATTTGTTAAACTGTTTTACCTTTCTACCATCTATCAGGCAGCCTAAGGTAGATGTCTATGGCAGTCCAGAGGACTTGCATCCTAAGAGTGCCTCTTTTCCTCTGGTGACTCGTCTGAAGGAGGAGTTCAGTGACTCACTCAGCTGTCAGTCCCTACACAACAGACAGGCAAGTGAGGCAAAACCCATCATCGCTACTTTTTCTTGGTGATGATTTCCTTGGTAACATGCACTTTCAGCAGGTAGGATCCCAGTTTGACACCTTTCAATGAGAACTCATGCTCTATCTTGTCTGTTCTCCCATCATCATAGTGGCCCATGTTCTTTGGAAAGGATGGGTGGTCTTGCCTCTTCGCTCTCTCTCAGGCCTTCTGTCAAGCTTCTCAGGATGCCTCAGGATCTGGAGGTTAAAAATATCCCCTGGGATAATTCTTTGTAGGACCTAACACTAGGAGAGACCTGAAAATAAGACCTTTTCATTTTTGCGATATTACTGTACTGGACCAGTTTGCAAATTAGTCTACAAATATTTTACCAATGTACTTAAAAAAAAAAAAACAAAAACCCAAGAAAAAAAAAACAGACCAGCTCCATTTACTGTGTGTCCTCAGAAGAATATTATCTGCATCACGGATCAATAGAGACACCACTTATTTTCAGTTGGCTTATGACACTGTTAGAAAAAAGGAGAGATGTCTGGATCTCTCCCTCAGGACTTGTTAAAATGAGCATACTGTTCTCCATTGACTGAATTGGAAGTTTAGGCACTTAGTAAGGGGTCAGGAGGACACAATGCCCACCAAATGATCAGGACAATCCCTTGGGTTTCCTAACAGTAGCCTGACACTCAGTTGGACTGACCTAATACCGGTCACAGTGACTATGTGCAATCTGGTAAACAGTGCCCACCTAGTAAAGTATATAGTGCCAGGGGTCATTCTCACATCCTCATGCAAATTATCACTACTTGATCAAGTCGCTAACGTTATACTCCTCTAGTCTCCTAAACAGTATGGCTTCCTGAGAACGGACCCTGGTTTGGGCTATTTCCCACAACATGACCAAAAGATATTTAGGAGAGTTCAAGGAGCCATTCTAACTTTTTAATAGTACAGACAACTGCAACCTGATGACTCAGTGTGTGCATGGTTTACTTTCTTAGCATAGATGCAATCACTGTGCCTGGGGCCAGTTTCTAATATCAAAGAGCATCTCTGTGGGCCATTATTTCTGTTAGAAGACTCTTTGCACATCTGGTCTTAGATAAAGTTTGAGTTCTTCATTATCACCTTGTAACTTTTGTCCTTTTGGACAGGAGCATAATAGAAAATAGGTGGGTAAACTCCCTTCTTGGTCTTTAAAAGGTCCTCCATTGCTGAGTTACAAGCAATTAAACTATACTAATCTGCTTTTACCTTTCATTATAACACTGTTCTGTAAGTTTAGATAGACTTTAGATACCACAGCTCTCTCTTGATTAACTATTTCTGGACTTCATCCAAACTTGATTTCTGTAACACTTGTCATCTGTATGGACCTAGACACCGACTGCTTGAAAAGACTGCATTGCCTTAGCCTTTCAGGCAAAAAGAAGTATTCAGCAGAAATATATGTAAATGTAGCATACAGTTTTAATGAATCAGGTCCTTAGAGGAAAAACAGTTCCTTTCAACAACTGAAAACAGTCAGTCATTTTGGCTTCTAAACAATGTACTATCCCCAGTCGGCCCTGTCAGCACTGCTCTTCTCTCCTTCCTCCAACCTCTACTTTCTACCTGTTGAAAAAGTTCATCTTAAAAGTTCTTATACTTTGACAAAGGAAAGTGTCAGAACCTAGTGTGCAATTAAGTTCCCTTCTATCTTCACATGTCAAAAGCCTTTACTGAATGTTGGCAGATTGAAAGAAAAGAAAAAACTTCTTTATTATACATGAAAACCTGTAAAAGGCAGTAACCTACTTTTTTTTCAAGGGGGTTTCTAAACAAAGTGGTGTCTCAGAGCCTCCATTACCAATGAAAAAAATCACCTGGGGTAGTGACAGGGAGAAGGGCTGACAGTTATTTTGTTGGACTGTGACTTTGAAAAAGCAAAGAAAGATGTTGTGCTGTCTGAGGGGCCACAGATTAATAATAAAAATTTAAAAAGAGTCCTGGTCATTCTTGCAAGGGGGTCACCTAATGGCTTATGATAGATGGTCATATGTTCCAGTATATGATTAGGAAAAGATAAAAAATTCCATACTGCATCAGAACAAGAGCCCGTCTTGTCCATGACCCTATTCTTAGCAGTAGCCAAAGCAAATGCCTTGTGATGAGTACAGGAGAGGGGCAAATGTGTGCCCATGTTTCTGACATATTCCAAGTGTGGCAGTTGCCAAGCATCCAAACATCAGCTATCACAGAGAACCTCAGCAGGTCCTATGTGTCCAGTCTCAGAGCTACTTTTCAGAAAACTAGCAAATTGAGTACAGAGTCTTACAATATTGGTTATTCTGTACTGGCTGTAAGCAACCCCACAATAAATATGAGTAAAATTGTTATTCACACTATTCTCTTTTGGTCCCTGTAAATATGTGTGTATCTGTCCCTCTGTCTAATGTGGAAGGCCTTATGCTCTGATATTCTGTGATGTTTCCTGTAGGACAATGTGCCTCTCCATCAAGTGGAATTATTAATGTGGCCTTCAGCAGTTCTGCATCTGTCCTAGCTGCAACCTGATCAGGTTCTGTTCCTTATTGTAGAGACATTCAGGGTTTCCCACACCTCTGTAAGGTGAAATAACCCATGCTTTAAAGACCCTCCAAAACCAGGTCTTAGCTTTTTGTCTTTTTTTTTTTTTTCCATTTCTATGTGGACTGCATAGACATGTCCTGATGCCTTTTTAGAAGTCCAGAGTCCACTGGCCAAAAGGCCAGTATCAGCATCCTGTGACATTTCAATCTCTGTTTTGAAGCATCTTGCTCTGGAATACCCAGACAATCATCTGTTTAGTCAAATGAGGTGAGTGGAAAGAAAGAGAATTATAAGCAACTGGCTTCTCCCATTGTTTACCCTTTTCTTATCCTTTCAGCTCTTAACTAAACCTTGCTCCATCCTGCCCTTGGTCTCACTTGTGTTCAGCACTGTTACTGGCTATGCAGCCCAATCACCTCTTTCCATGGTAATTGTCAGGTAAGGCTCTGATTCTTCATTGTCTAGACCATCAAATTGTTAGAATGGCTCACATATAGATATGTAGTATCCAAGACATCCATAATAACTGATAGATACAACACAGCAACAAAAAGACACTTGTGTGCTTCCAGAGCAGCAGCTGATAACCAAGCCGGATAACCCAATTCATCTCAATGATAGTAGGAGCCTGTGTTTGGGTAACTGAATCAAGCCACTGAAGCTGGATGTCTGAATTGAGAATGGAATTCCATGTCTCTATCAGGAATTGTAGAAATATTTTTGTTCTTTCCCCTTTATTTTTCTTCAAGACCCCACACGTGGAAGATCTCATCAGTTCTGCCAAAGACACACTTCTATGGGCTTCTGTCTCTGTCCTAGAGTGGACAGAGGCAACAGAGACAGGCAATGGCACTCCAGTTCTTTCCAAAGTCAAAGCTTGCTATGACTGATTTTAACACCCTTGAATTTCAATGTTGTTTCTGAAGATAGAATAACAATCCACCACTTTTTCTGGTGGTGTAACTCTTAAGTGCATGAGGCAGTTGTGAAATTATTGAAATTACAAACCTAGAGCTTATATATGTCTAGTGAATAATTAAAATTCCTGACAAATGACTAGAGTACCTGCTATCAAGTGCAAGGAAACACGGCAGTCGCGAACCTGTGTCTCCTGTAGTACCTGGACAGGACTGGTCTGTCTCCTTCCACTGTTCTCCTTCCAGGCAGGAGAGGGCAGTAGTAGCACACATATTGACCCATCTGTCCCGTTACAACCACTTTGCGGTGGGATGTGGCCTATCTTTGTACTATCGACAGACCTCTCTGATCAATTTGCTGCTGCTTTTAACTGATGGAAGAAGGAAAAAAAGTAGTTTTGTTCTTTACAAATGCAAGATAACAGCCTACAAGGCTACTAGTTCATGGGGGTTAGGAGTAACACATGCCCACAACTCCCCACCTCAGTGGTAAAGGAGGATGAGGAGGTAGATACGGAGTGATGAGAAAGGGTAGTAAGACTCTTATGTGTGCCTCAGTAGAACAGTATTTGGAGAGAGGACATTAATAGTTACCCACGGATTATTACAACCCATGGTAACATAATCTCTCACTCCAGACAGAAAAGGAAAAGCTTGTATCATTACAGTTGAGTTACATTTTGTAGATGGGGCAAATCCTCCAGCTGGGCCAACTTAGAGTTTTAACCCTTGTTTAGGTTGTGCGGCCCAGTGCTAGAATCAGCTTTTACGTAGTTAGGAAGGCAGATTGTTAATGGGCTATACAGCAATGGGGGGGGACACAACTTGCAGAAAGGTGCTGCTTCTGTTAAGCTAGTTATTCTCATGCTTCTGAAATGCCTTGCATCCTTAAAACAGATGGGGGTATAGGTAAGAATAATGTCATATCCTACTCATGTTATTCCTCTGAAACTACAAGGGACTTAGGAGCATGATGTATGAAGTCTTTCATTATCTTCACAATCTGAGCTACACCGTGCTCTGCCTACCATCCCAGGGAAGGATAACAGACTATGTTCATGGGATTCATGATCCTGAGATGTTTTAATGCGCACCATCTTTGGGTCAACTTCAAGGCAAGGATGCAAGAGGGACACTAAGGTGGGGAATCCTGCCCTCTACAAGTAGACAAAACAGAAGGACACTGGAGTACAAAGGACTATCGTGTTGCTGCTCAGCCTTCTGCGCTACTACAGTGTGGTTCCTCTCTGTTGGATATATCCCAGCCTGAATGATTCCCAAACATTTCTAGGACTGGGATGGTGGCTTAAGAGCTCAGATTTCTGTCTTCATGTCTCCTGCAGCCTCACTGTGTAACACTGCAGTAAGCGCAGGAAAAGCATGAATGTGTTCAAGGCTACCTCATGCAGGCATATCACACACTAGTGTAGGTCTACATTGTTCCATGCAGACTATTTATTTCTGTTTCCCATGGCTCATGGAGGCTAATTCCTCCCTCATCAAGGCTAATTAACCTAGATGAAATGTTATCCTAACATGATGTTACTGCTCCAGGGAGACGTGTGGCTTGTTTAGTGCAAAGTCGGGTGCCTCTGTGTGTCTTTAATGGCTTTAGCAAAGCTCTCCTGCTGTTGTACATTGTTCAAGTGCCTTTGACTTCAGGGGAGCTATTGCAATTTCCATCCAGAGGGGATCTGTCCCTCTGCAAACCAGCTCTCCCTCAGCAGACTAATGATAATTATCCCACAGTAACTAGTACTTCAGTAAAAGCTTAAATCTCCTGCACACACTCAAACAGGAGACAAAGCCAGTCTCTGTCCTATAGATCTTACCATGTAATAATGCTCTCTCCTCTCAACTAAACCAAAGCATCTGAGAGGATGTACGTGCCTCCTTAACCGCAGGCGAGGAAAGTATAGCCACTAAAACCTCATTGCAGTAAATAAAGTTCTTCTTACAGCATCTCTAAAGAAGCTTGCTCTCACTTGCTGTCAGCGAGTACTGTTGTGATAGCAGTCACCGCCATCCATACTCCCACTCCTCCCTCCCGCAGCCCCCAGATCCAAAATGGAGAAGTGACAGACAGATTTCTTTTTTAGTTTCCCCTCCCTTCTTACTTTGTCGCTAGGATCATCTTTTTCCTCGCTGTCTGCTCTTTCTGTTCCATGTGCTGTCTGGCAATGTGCTCTCCTACCGCTTTTGCAGGGAACTCTGTTTCACAGGTGTAGCCAAAATCTCTGGCCAAATGTAATGCTTCCCCTGTTGGGCAAACAAAATGAGTCAATTTTTAGTGTGGTTATTATTATTCTTATTAATATAATCATCATTATTACAGGATTTCTGCCACTCTTAAAAAAAATAAATACAATAATAAATCATTTTTGTAGACTTTCTTTCCCAGTCTCAGTTACAGATTTCAGCCCACTTGGCCTGCTCATGCTTAGTCATCAGATGGTGCCAGCCAGAAGATGAGAAGGTTATTCCTCTCATGAGAAAGTACCCTTGGGTTAACTACTTCCCTTGCCACTGCTGAGTACTGGGCAGTTGCTCAAGGTTTATAATCTCAGTTAATAACTGATGTTTAAAGAATGGAGATGACCGTAAAGTAGGAATAAATAACTGAAAAGCTGAGATTCAGCCTTTGGTATTTCAATTCTCTATCTCTGAAGGAAGAACAGCCTTCTACCCCAGCCCAATGCTGTTGGAATAACATACATTTCAGCATATTTGTTTAGTCATTAAGCCAGCAGACACAAGCGTCCCACACTCAATGAGCAGCCCCAAAAGATGAACTCAAGAAACAATCCTGTTTCCAACAAAAAGGATAAAAATGAAGATCACAGTTGCTGTTTCATAGGTAGGGAAAATAAAGGCAAGTATGTGGCTTGACTAGGCTTTGTGAGAACTCTGTGGCAGAGGCAGGCACGGATCACCTCTCTAGTTCAGTACAGAGACTGGACACCAGAACCCAACTCGATGCTAGATGCTAAATACCTCTGGAAGAACTCATTCCTTTCCACTAGTTTAGAGAGCTCAGGAATTTATTTTAGGGTTTACTGAACACTCTGGCCCATGTGCTGCGACTCTGACAAACTTGGTTTGGGATTTATCTGATCAAGCACGGCTTTCTGGAGTGTGAACATCTGTGCCTAAGTCAGTATTTCCCTGGTGGGAAATAGGCACTTCCAGATGACACTTACTCTCATCTCATCGTAGAAGGTAAAAATAGGTCAGCTACCAGAAGTGTATGTTGAAACACATCTGCATGACTGACTGAGAGATATGCTCCAGAATAGTTTTGGGGATAGGATGTTGTGGTGTTTTGTATTGTCTTTTTTTTTTTTTTTTAGAGTTTTGTATTTGACTGCCATCATGAGAGGTCACATTGGGCCCTGGCTGTTTGGAGATGAGGCTAATGCTCCAGGTGAACAGTTAAAAGGGGTGCAGGACCTGTAACACTTCCCTCTGAGAACATTTGCAGCAGAATTTCTCTGATTAAATGTCGATATCGACATCTGACTTAATACTTTCAAGTCAATGGAGACAAGATAACACTTGTAGCATGTATCATCCCACACTAAAGTAGAAGGAAAAAGTGCATCAGAGGAATTATAGAAAAGTATGGTTTAAAAGGGAAGTCAGGAGATCACCTTCTGTTGAAAGCATGGACTCAAGATTCAATTACCCATGGACTTTTCAAGCTTAGTCTTTAACATTTCCAACCACAGACACTCCACAACTTTTCTGAGCAACCTATCAAGTGATTAATTATTAATTGAATTGAATTTAATTTAATTGCTAATCACCCAGAAGTGTTGATTTCTCCCTGTTGACTACAAGGGGACATGAAAGAACGTGAGATACAAATATGACAGAGATGATGAGATGAATCTCATCTCCAGCAAGGCTGGGTCGGCTCTGCACAGATGTGGCCAAGCCAAGGAAAATGGAAACTTCCATGGGAGCAGTGGTCCTGTGCCAGAGGCATAAGGAACCACATGCACTGACCTCTATTCCAGACTCTGCTCTCCAGATTTTCAGAGTTTATTGTCTCCCCTTCTATTGTTGGAGTTTTTACCAAAAAATACCTTTCGTTTCCATAAGCAGATACTTTGTTTTGTGCTTATTTGACCTAACTGTGTGCAAGCACTAGGAAAATACATACACTACTCTCAGGGAATTTGTTTGCTGACACCAGTCAACAACAACCTTTGCAGCTGTAACCAATTTTATATGCAAATATTGAAGGTTTTTTAAAACATGATTTCAAGTATGCCTAAAAAGGATGAGAAGTCAACAAAAAACTACTGTTTCTGAGTTGAAAGGAGAAATATTTTCCACTTGCTTTACAGCTTCCAGAAAAGTAACATAATTTTCAGTGAAATTAAAGTCGATTTCACTGGTATGTTAATAGTGAATCAGAATAAAGAAGTATATAGCTAACTGCCAGTTTTAATTTAAAACATTTATCCTAGACTTCTTCATAAATGAGAAAGAGTACAAGTTTAAGCCACAGATTCTAAATTTCTATGGAGGTTCTTCAAAATTTCTATTTCAGCTACATTTTTACTCTCCCTTAAATAAAGACTTGAAGAGTATGTCAATTACAGAGGAGAACCAGGTTTTGCTTTTCAGTCAAACTCCTTTAAAACACTTGATAAGTTTGTTTTCATGCCAGTATGTAAATAAGATAAAAGTCAAACCCTTTGAAGTGGTCATCTGGTGGAATGACCATTCTCCAGACACCTCTGTCCTGGTCTCAGTCAGACCCAAGTAACAATACAAGGAATGTAGTCGGCAAAGAATTTAAATCTTTAGCAGCTGGAAAAGTTTTGATTTTTTTCAAGAAAGCAAAATGTGATGAAATTTAGGCATTTATTTAACGTGATCAATGACAAACTGACTGAAATTGCTACGTTCTCAATGTCAAAAAAAGGGGATAAAAATATGAATCATCATTCAAACTCATTTACAGAGATGGTAAATACTATTTATTACAGATAAGAAAAATATACTGAACTGTTTTGATGATCTAAGAAAATTATACAAATTATAACACTTTTCTATTTTACCTGGAGCAGGGATTGTGACTGAATGATAATGGTATGTGAGGAGATAAAATCATAAGCAAAATGAAACAAAATTACTTATCTCTTTGAAGATATAGATATGTAGAAATGTAGGCACAAATGTATCTATTGTGTTTTGTGAAATAATAAATTAGAAAATGTTTCAAATATATATTTAAAAAAAATTACTGGAAATGGAAAGCTGATATGTATGATGAATGAACATTAGAATTATCCATGTTTATTCCTATAAGCATGCACTTCCCTATGATATAAGGAATAGGCATTCTAAATTACAAAATAAATTTTAAAATAAAAATACAAATCTGGACATGAGAACACTCTTTAGAATATAATTTCTTATATCTCACTGTTAAGAAAAATATCATTTTTAACCTGGATGAAATGATAATTTGGTATTTAGAAGTGGTTTATGATACTTTTCTATCCATATTATTTTTTGTTAATCTCAATGAACAGAGGTCCCTTGTATGACTGTACAGTAGGAAATAAATCTGCTTCATAGGGGAGAGTAGTTTGTACAAAATGTCATAAAATATCATCTTTCTTCCTTTACATCATAATTTAGACAATTTCAGGAAAAATAGGAATTTTTGGAAATGTGGAGGAACTGACCTCTTTTCTTCTACCTTAGATTTGCCACCTTCTACCTGGTTATTATTTTCATTAGAGAGGAGTCATACTAAAGGCAGAAACCCCTAGAATCCCTGAATTTTATAGCTAGTTGCCTTGTTTCAACCTAAAAGCAAATTTTCCTTTGTGGAATAACACCAGCTCTTCACTCCTGCCAAGAAAAACTGTTGGGACCGTTGACTCTTTCTCCTTAAATCCAGCACGGGGCTTTGCAGCTATGAGCAGCACTGCCTTTCCTCTATAATTTGACAATTGACCAGAGAGATCTGCATGATGGAAAAGGACAGTTGCCGAAGCTGAATTGGCAGAGACAGCTCTGGAAAGCCTCAGTGGAGAGACCAGCCGTGTACCTTGACAGGTTTCTGTGGGCAGGTGCAAGGAGCAGCGTGTGTGTCTCCTGGGTCTGGCAAGAGTGAGAGATGCTCCTATGCAGAGTGAAGGCAGAAGCTGTGTCCCAGGAGAGGGACACTCGGCATCTGAACCTCCTACTCTCTGCTTGGCTTTGCCTCCTCCGGATGCTCTACCCAGCAGAAATGCTACACAGGGGGAGGAGGGACAGGCGGGAGGTGGAAGGAAAGTTTTTTTTTTCTATTTGTAGGGTGAGAAGGGAGGAGGAACAAGTGGAAGGATATTTAAACAAAGGCTGGTGGAGGAGAAGTGTGACAGCTGATAGCAGGGTGGAAAAAGTAACCGTTAACCTATTTTTCTCAAGAGTTCTGGTCCCAAAAACCACGACAGATGAATGCTGTCAATTCTAGGAAATTTAGTGTCTTAATTAGGTTTGACAGGAAAACAACTTCCAGATTTTTTGAAAGTGTTTTTTTTTTCTGTTTGTTTTCATTTTTTCTTTTTTAAATGGTAGTTTAAAAATCATTCATGCATTTCTTTTACCTGCATCTGCAATCACATTTATGCTAAGTCTCTGCCTTGTAAATGACCTGTCCAAACAGAAGGGGACGTCTCCCCTTTTCTTGAATCCTTTCTTGCTCCCAGTGAAGAGGCTTTGGACCCCTTTGAGCCAGCAGCAAGGTTTAGCCTTGGCAACACTAGTATTTAACGGAGGAACCTTTCTTTTATTAACTAAAAAGCAGGAATTTTCCTTGTAGAGGTCGTAAAAAGAATTACCTTTCCCTTCATCTGACGCTGGCACTAGAGGGCATCCCTCACCTATAGGTTTCACAAAGATCTGTCCCCTAGTGCTGCAGAGTCTTGCAGTGCTGAGGGCATTCTCCCAGCTTGTCTTTCCACCCATTGTGCTACTTTAGCTAGGCGACGATGTAAAGAACAGAAATCATCTGCCAAACAGGTCCTACTTTCGGCCCCAGAAGTCCCTACCAAAGACAGTAAAGATGCACCCTGACCAAAACAAGAATGATGGTAAACACCCAGAACCCATGCTGAACTCCTAAAGAGATGAATTTACAGAAAACGAGGGGCCACAGAATAATTTTCGTAGAGTCTGGATCTTCACTTGATCACCACAGCCTAGAAATTCACTGCAGTTCCTCTGTTGAATTTAGCAATGATCCCCAAAACTCCACGGTTTTAGTCTATTTTAGAGGAAGAGAACTTGCAGTCTTGTCAGAGATTTTTGGGGCAACTTTGATTAATATACTTAATCACGATACAACTGTTTTTGCCTTCTCTTACCTCAAACAGATATTCAAGAAGTTGAGCACATTCCTACTTTAAAAAGATGTTAAATGCCTTGATATATTGAAGACTCTGAGGATCTTTAGTAATAACAGACTTACAGCAGTCTGAAATAACCAAGAGTGACACAATACTGGGTCCTTACAAGAAGTCCACACAGTGAGCCTGATATTTAGGGATTTAATAAGACTAACAAATCATGATATCAATTTGTGTATTGACAGAAAAGGCCAATGTTTTTTTCTTCATGTTTTTTTTCTCCTCTAAACCCCAGAATTAACCTGTATCTTTCCATTTCTGCCTCCTCCAGCAGCATGAGCCATTGAGAGACAGGTTTCATTGCAGAAACCATGCTTCAGGTCAGTGCCCCTTAGAAGTGATACCTGCGTGTACAAAGGGAGGACATCACAAAGAATTCAATGAACACTGCCAAGTTTGACCGAAGACTAGTCACACAGACAGAAAATGAGCTTCATTTTGTTTTCTGCTGGAATGTTAACACACGTGGTAATGCCTTTCCAAAAAATTCCAGTAGACAAAATCAGTGATTAGTATGTCTAGGCAAACAGGTCTCCACCAAAGTGAGCTCAATCTCCTCAGCGTGTATCTTCAGGACTCACAGTAAGGCACGCCAAGAACAAGATCAATGCCATAGGCTTGATAACAGGTTTGCTTTTGGCTTTGAGTAAAGAGCAGGGAGATAAGGACATCTCCATCACTGGGGAAAAAGGAATCTAATTCTGACTTACAAAGTATTTTGTTATCAATCCCCAGACAGCAGTTGAAAAAGGACTTCCTCCCTCTCAGTCTCTCCTAATCAGTAGCTGGCCACACAGCTCTGTTTATTCCTCCCTGCTAAGACCCAAAACACATGAAGGACTGTGAGGGTAGGAACAGCCCTTACTCCTCCAAACTCGGGGGGGAAATTCTCTTTTCTAAGACTGCATTATGGTTTCTCTTTGTTACAAGCCGGTATGGTATGGACACGCTTATATTTCAGAGCAGCCCCTCAGTCTCTTCTCTCAGATGGCAAAAAATAGTCATTGTTGTGGATTCTGCACTATTTCAACATCATATTAAAAATCTGAAAAACATCTTCTAATTGACCCTGCTTTGAGCAGAAGGGTTGAACAAGAAGACCATCAGAGGTCCCTTCCAGCCTGAACCTTTCTGTAATTCTGTGATTCTGTGGTAATATGTTCTGAGACCTCAGACTACTTGCCTAGATCTGTGTGGACCTTTCAGGTTATGATCCTAGAAAATGTTGACCTTTAGGATGAGCTGAGTGTTCTCAACATCAAGGACGAGGGATCTGAAATTCCCAGGGCTGCTACTCACAGCCAGACAACAAACTGAGTACTTACTGGAGTCACCCAGAATAGAAGAGATTCAGGTAGAGTTTCTTCCCTTTGCCTGAGGGGTTTGAACCTGCATCTCCCAGCTGAAGGTTTGAAGAGCCTGACAGTATTTGGTGAATGATATTTAAACAAAAAATAAAGGCCAAGAAAGCATCTCCTGGGCCTGCCTAGAGTTTATCTGAAAACAGATTTCATTCGTTTATGTGTGGAGGAAAAAGCCTTGTCTAAATATTATGCCTTCTTATGGGGGAAAAAAAAAATAAAATCATAATTTTGGATCAGCTCCAGGAAATTCACAAGTCAAAAAAAAGGAGGATAAACAAACCTACTTATAGAGCAGATATAAGAAATTCAACTCTCTTGCAAGAACACTTGGATCATCGATTTGTAAGTCAGATCCCAATACAGAAATCATAGATCAATGCCGAGGAAACTGCAGGACAAAACTACTTGCTGGGAGTCAAGACATCTCAGGGTGAACTTCCATTTTGCCACTTTATCTGTCTGAGGCTTTAGGCAAGTCAGTTCTCCTCTTCGTACCAAATACAGATTCTGATATTTAATACTTTGGCTGAAAAGTGTTGTATACAAGGAAAACATTTTAATTATGTTTATATTATATCGCACTTTTGTAAACCCTACCTTCTACCAAGGATGTCAAGAGTGTGACATTTGCTGCTTTTCTTCTTCCTGCAGGCAAATTCAGTCCCAGTCTGTCTAATTTTTCTCGCAAGCAGCGTCCTCCGTTCTTGGATTTTGCTCTATCACAAGAGAACAGCAGAAGAGAGAAACTTGTCTTTATTCTGCACTTTTTCCCCCATATTAATATAAGTCTAGAAATTGTACAGACCTCACTGATAAATGTGTAGGGTGATGCCTGTATTGATGAAATCCACGGAAAATCTTTCAGAGCTATACTCCTAATGTCCTGCTTGCACTGTTGAAGTTTTTCACATTGATCCTTTGACAAAGTTATACATTTTAATGCCTGTCAGAGGGGCATCAGATCTCCAGAAACCTGTCCACTTAGTCAGAACATATGGTCCTGATTTGGACACAGAGTTTGGGATTGCAGTGACTCCACATGAATATTGACAGTGCCGTCATTTCTATCTGATTTAGCCACCCCAGGTTCCCAAGGCAATTGAGAGAAAAACATGCATTTCTAGAATTATATTAAACAACCATGTAGAATGAGGGGACTGTACTCATCTCCTTCACCCAGCTATAAAAGGAAGCCAGATGGCTATTCAAACGTAGACGTCTATGTGGAACCCAGCTCCAGCTATCCCTCTATAACTTATATAGAGTCCTGAGTACTTAGGAATGTAGTCTTCAAAGCCTAACACTTACAGGGAAGAAAGAATAAGGCAATAGGAGATGCTGAAGCTAAAATCCCAGCCAACATTGGTTATCTATGCCCCTCTCCCAAACGTCTACGTCACTTTGTTCTCACAGAATGGTTCCTGGTGCATCCCACACCTGCTTCTCTTCAGTATCTCGGTATTTGAAGCATTTGAGACATAGCCACTTATGCTGGAAGCGTAGGTTCAATTTCTTCCTTAGCCTGAGGGAATTTTAACCCGTGTCTTTTAGATGAACGAGGCAGCCAGCTGTCAGTGAATACCTAATGTTAAAATGCTTAAATGTTGAATAAAGCAGTGACTGGAACCCAAATCTCTCCCATCTCAAATGAATGGCCTGGTCATTAGATAATAGAGTCATCACTACAGTTACAATTTTGATTTGGTCTGACAAATATTTAATAAGCCCCAAATGAGATTGAGGGGCCAACCCTCAGTTTGGAACAACCAATCACTGAGTATTAAGCATGCCTAATGGGACTTTTTGAGGTGCAGGTTCAAGTTTCTTTGGGCAGAGGAGGGAACCAAATTTGGCATACCACCATCTAGATGGTAATTTTTATGCACTGAGGGATACCACAACTTCATGTTGTAGGTCACAAAATGTCTCTGCGAACATGTAATTCTGCAGAAAAAACAGTTGGGGAAATATCTAGATTGTGACTGCTGAGAGGATGCAAAACCAACCCTGCCTGGTGTCGGGCAAACCATGAAGGGAATTTGGTTTTGCTACATTTCTGTTGTCAGTTACAGAGTGTTTGAATATAGTTGGGACACCTACAGGTATAGGCTGAACAAGTCTACTCATTTACATCTTCTGCTTCATGAAACAGAATTACAAATCCAAACTGCTGGCTAGGAGTAGTCCCTGACTTTTCCTGACTCCTGAACCATGCCCAGGGTTGATTTGGAAGAGTGATATTTGGTCTGGGTCAAAAACTTACAGGGATCGTAGAATCATTTAGGTTGGAAAAGATCATTGAGTCCAATCCTCCTGGCATTTTAAGAGAAGAGAGAAGTGAGTCCATGTGCTCAGCCTGATACCTTTGTATACTTACTAACTTATAGTGGTATTGACAAAGTCTGTTGTATGAGTATTTAAAGTGAATATTTCTGTGACTATCAACTAAAAGCCTCTCTAAGGTGAAGCAGTAACAGAGGAAAACTTTTGTGGATACAGATTTTGGATTTTAACGCCTACAGAGGCAGGCAAATGGGGGCTTTTGCCCCTAAAACCATGTTGTGATCTATAGTCCTTACTGTGCAAGATGGCTCACGACAGCTTTTGCACTGCTACATATCTCAGAATATCGCAGGTTGGTTAAAATTACTTTCAGTATAAGCGTGAGGATCAGTGTGGCCTTCAGTGACAGCAGTGAAATAGCCTGTGACTTTCCAGCTAGTTTTGATCAAAGGGCATTCAAGTAGCTTATGCCATCTAAGTTGACGCCTCAGGGACGTTGTGACTTACATATGCCGGGGTGAATTACAGTTGCCTCCCTGTTTTCCACTTGCAACGTGAGGCACAGTCTGCCACTTTCCTCCTTTCTGCTCCTGCTCTCTGCAGGTACCTGCTCTGGTCAGTGAAGAGTCAGACGCAAAATTGTACCTGATTATTTGCTTCCCCTCCAGCATCTCAAACCCAGGAAAATAAAATCAGTGTGTTCTGTCCTTTCTGTGCTCAAAAATCATGTGAAGGAAAAAGGAAGAGAAAAGCATGCCTACACCCTGTTTTATTTTTTTATTGAGTGGAGGCTGAAACTACACTTGGTAAAAAAATTTACTTTGAAATAGTTTATCAACAAGAAGTCAGATTTGTAGCTCTGATAAAATTTTCCATGCATTGACTGTCCTTTTTTTTTATTATTATTATTCAAATCAAGGTAAAGCAACATCTATCCGTCTGTGAGGAGTAGCTGAACTGAGGGTATAAAAAAACCAAAACAGTTCACTGAAAAATGTAAACCTTTTGTGAAAAATGTTAACACAGTCTTCATTTTTCTCATTTATTGAATATTTCCCTAGGAACAATGTTCACCCTCAATCCCTCTCCTTTTATTTTCCCAAACTGTGACCTCCTATCCAGGTGGGGAAAAAGAACAAAATTAATTTGTAAAACATAAAATTACAGAAATTGTAGCACTGTCTAGGACTCGTTGTTCTCACCTTCCACTTACCTTCTCAAAATACCTCCTAAGAGTGAAGCATTGAGGCATTCTGGTGGTGAAAGGCGCCTCTTCACCTCTGCAATGGTCACTTTGTACTTCGAAGTGGAGCTGAGTAGAGATAAGCGACCAGGAACGGAGCAGAACAGATCAGTGGGGTTAACAACGCAGGTGCCACCTACAAAAGAAAAGAGATCTTAGGGTGGGAGAAACTTCATATTCCATGTTTTGACCAACTCAATCATGAAGAACAATTCTGGTTTTTACTTATTGTTTTTGCTGTTGTTGGTTTTGTTTGGGTTTTTGCAATATTTGGAAGTAGTGGTTTTTCTTTTTGTTTTTAAATATTGTATCATATTGTTGCTTTGAGAAGGATGAATGGATTGAAATTTCAGTCCAGGAAAAGAGAACAATTATATCTTACAAGCTTTACAGTCAAATTATACCATTATGGCTATCTCATTGCATTTCATGCTCAGTAAAAATTATGTATAATCAGTCTTTCCGGTCTTGTGCCTAGTATGATTAACAATGTAAGACTGATCCAGATTCAGCTGTCACTCGGGATTTAAAAAAAATGTAGTTGGTGAAAAATTTGTGATATTGGTTCTAATAAGAAATGTTCATTTTAACACTCACAGCAGTGTTCAGGGTAACAAAGCTGCAATGGTACTATAGGTTTGCAGTGATTCGTGGCCAGAATGGTTTTCCACGATGATGTACTCTCATATGCTTCTAAAGTTAGGTCAAATCCTGAGCTGATGTTAATGATTGAATCTATTGAGCTACATCAGTTTATCTGAGGTTAGTTCTGGAATTGTTTATTTCTTGAAAGTGGCAGTTATTTGGCCTGAGTCTAAAACTGCTGAATGATCACCAAATCTTTCAATGAAGACTGTGATCAATAACTCCTCAGGCAAAATTGTGCTTTTAACTTCAAGCTAATACGTGAGAGAGTAAGAGGGAAAACTTTCTCTGCAACTGATGCAAGAGAATAGTGCAAACTCACAGAGGAAAAAAAATAATCTTAAGGACTAGCACATATTTTTCACCAAGTGCAAAATACTTTTCTTTGACCTGCCTTCTCAAACCTAACTACAATAAAAAATCTGTGGAAGAAGTAAATCTTGCCACCTCATGCACAATTCTTCCCTGGGGGAAAGATGAGGAAAAAAAGAATGAGCTGCATCTGACAGTGATATAAAATATCATATAATTCAGTGCACTACTAGAAGGAGTTCAGATGGTTTCTGTGAGAACAATGATATAAATACCTTCTTAGAGCAGAATGAATCTGTGCTCATCATTGATGTTTAAAGATACTGTACTTTTTAAACTACCACGATAATCGTGTCTTTTCTGTGAAAACCCTATTTTTCTTTGCACTGCAAAAGCTCATATTATCATGCTTAAAAATTTTAATTTGTAGTCTAAATTCTGTAATGTGAGTAGAATTAGAATAGAATAGAATAGAATAGAATAGAATAGAATAGAATAGAATAGAATAGAATAGAATAGAATAGAATAGAATAGGACAGAATAGAAATAATAGCTCACTTTAAACAAGATCCTAACATCTTTACTTTCATCTTTCACATGTAATCCCTCTTAAAATTAAGGTGACTAATTACATCCCAGTTTTAGCAGAGACAGAGGAATATAACTGAAGGATGCAACTTCATTAAAAGCAGACTATTGCTTGCTTACATAAGGCAAACAGAATTTCCTTCCAAATATTTCAGCTCTTGAAGGTATATTTAAACATTTGTGCTGACAGCAAAACCAGAAAAGAACATCTCTTGGTATAAATCCCAGATGGGTAAGATCCTGACTCAGTACAGCAGGATATTTTATGACTTTTCTAATTATGCTACAGGTTAGATATTAGTGTCCACTTCTCACACAGAATATAGAGACAAATCGTGCATCATTAAACATACAGATACATCAAGGCCACTTATGCACATTTTTGCACTACTCAAAGCTACGATCACGAGCTCATACGCTCAAGTACAGAAATCTGGTGCCACATGCTTGCAATGGTTTTGGTGGTTTGTTGTTTTGTTGTTTGGGTTTGGGATTGGGTTTGGTTGGTTGGGTTTTTTTTTTCTTATCTGAGGCAGGGCTTCACAGAAACCTATAAATGTTTTCAATCAACATTTTCAAACTTCTGGTCTGTCAGGTACAATTGTGAAGAGTGTTAACACTGAGTAGATTTGTTTGTTTGGCATCTCTTGCCACACAATACATATACACACGGGTGCATATATATATGTGTCAAGAAAACAGTAGCAATGTGTGCATATTTATTTACTCCAATAAGTCTGTAAATTTTGTAATGAGTGAGATTGTACTGAAATCAGTGTCATATATCTTCTTGCCAGGTTAAGTCAGTATGTGCACTATTTATGCCAGATAAATAATTGTTCCTTTAATCCAAAAACCTGTTACTCTGCAGCTGCTCCTACCCTAACCAGAATTTACTGGAACATTTCTCATTACTGTTTAGTAGAAAGTTGTTTGCAGTCTAAAATGTTTAAAAATACCATGCCTATGCAATATGACCTTCAACAAAGCAATTCCAGATATGTCAGGTCTGGGTTAAAAGAAAATTACAAGTCTAAGTCATTTGCTTTCCAGAAACATGGAGGACAAGTTACAAATGACAAGAAAATAAAATATGTTGCATATGATCATTTCATTATACCAATTATTCTTTGGCACAACAACAGAGAGTAGTGTGGTGCTTTCTAGACAAGGTTATGTCTTTGTGTGCAGTTTTGAAGGCATGGTTCCCCTACCACAAACACCACTTTAGAGAAGAGGTGGCCTTTACACCAGGTGGTAAACAGAAAAAGGCACGGTAGTAAACAAAGGGAGGGCTGCTGAAAAGTGAAAGGAAGGGATAAGTGCAATTGCACTGAAAGATGGAGGGTTTCTTGCAAAATATGCACTCTTTAGTGTATTCTTTTCCCCCTGTTCTGACCATGCATTAGAGCAATGATTTTGTGAAAAAATGCAGCTCAATGTGGAGAGGACAAGGTATGCTTTAAGTTAAACAGCAGTGGCAACGCCCAGCTTTTCTTCTCCATCAACCCAATGCCACTGTAAATGTTCTTGGAAAAGTCAGTTCTTGTTCAGCTGTTGAGCTAGTCTTGTCATACAGGGTATTTGTAAGGCGGGATGCTAACAGGCATCAGCTGAAGCAGCAGAAGAGAATGTCTTCAGAAATAGAAAGGAAATAATGCCTTTCATAGAATCACAGAATCATAGAATCATAGAATCATAGAATCATAGAATAGTTTGAGTTGGAAGGAACCTTAAAGATCATCTCGTACCAACCTCCCTGCCAGTTCAACCTTGTGAGTCCTATTCCTCTTAGCAGCTTTTACTTGCTTTAGAAACCTTTACAGACTCAGTTTCTGGTGCCAGAATACATAAGATCCCATCAGATGAAGAGCCCCACATATGGCTACAGCAAAGTAATGTGCCCACCAGCATACATGAAAGGAAAACTGTTGAGCATTGCTTCCTGAGTAGTTCCCCACACCACTGGTCCTGCTGCAAGGCTAGGAGAAAGAAAATGACAGCAGGCAGAAGGTGAGACAGAATCATAGAATGTGTTAGGTTGGAAGGGACCTTTAAAGGTCATTTACCAGATAACTGGTAGGATCATCCAGCAGATTGCCTCAGCAATTTCATGCTCCGAGTACCACGTGAAATGGGCCTGTCAGCGTTATGAAGACTCTTTTTAGGACAAGTGTTTATTCCCACAGGGAAGTGATTACGTGGTCTGGCCTGACATCATCTGTTGCCATAAGATACTGTGTTAGAGATGACTGTAAATGGTGATAGTTGTGTTCTTACAGTCACAAACATCTAAAGACGCAAGCAAGGCAAGATTTAAATGAAATGGGAATATATTTTATATTACAACTGATAGATTAGGGAAAAAAAAAAAAGAAAGAAGGGAAGATTTCAGGCACACAAACCCTTCTTTAGTGCTTCTTCATCCAACTGTATTCAATTATTTCTTCTTCCTTCATGACAGGGTTTTAGCCTCTGATTTGTCAATTTCATGTTGATTTAAAAAAAACACGTTTGTTCAAAAGGAAAAAGGTGGATGTGGAAGAGATGTGTTTTGTACAGCAGACCACATTCGGGTAAAAGACTCAGAGCCTGATACTGCCGTATACCGAATCACCTCCGTATACCAAATCACCTCAGGAGATTATATATCGTCTGATCTAATTGAAAAAAAAACCAAACTGTTCATTGCAGAGGAGTGGACTAGATGACCTTTATAGGTCCCTTCCATTCCAAATCATTGCATAATTCTCTTCTATTCCATGAAGTGGTCTGAGGGAGAGGAATAACAAAAGAATGTGTTTGTTTCTGCTAGCTTACTCCTGGGGCCCAATCCTTTTCCGTTTAACTGACTGGTTCATATTCAATACAACAAACTCCTTTGTGTGAATTGCACTTCTGCTTTGTTTCCCAAGCCCAGGATGAACAAGAGTTAGGCTATGTGATACTGCAAAAGGTAGTCACAGCAAACATCGGGAGAGTATTTTCCCTTCCTTATTCCTGTCTCCCCATCAAATAGCACAAGTCAGTACAAAATGCCAACACTAGCTGATGATGGGTTGTGTAGATGACAGCAGCGAGAACAACAGAGTCATACTCTAACCCAACAGTCTTGTCAACACAATGAAAACCCCAATAGCGTATGGTGCAAAGGGAGCTTGGTCTGTTTTGATTGTGGATTTCCCTTTGTATAGATGAGGAGGACAAAAGGGTGGCTGGAGTGCAATGATTTATTCTGATTTAGTTATGCACTTGGGCACCTCCTGAAATCTAAGTCTCCTTCTACCCTCAGAGTTAAATATTTGCGCACCTTTTCATTGACAAAATTCATATTTTCACATATTTTGTGATTTCTGTAAGTAATGTTACTGCTTTGTTAGGAATGAGAGAGATACCCATTGATGCCACTGGATTATTTTTACACTCTAAATAAAAACTTTTTTAAAATGCTTGTCTACAATTTTGGATAGATACACACATCCTTACACTTTGCAAGCTCGTTTCTTATTTGTTCATTGTAACAGCTGCAATAGGATGGGCACTTTATATTCATTCAAGACAAGGTAGTCCCATTCTCTGAGATATTCTCCCATAAATATCATGCAGTTATAGAAAGAAACATCATAATATGCTGGTGACACCAGAGCAGAAGTACTGCTTATTTGTTTTTCAGGATATATGCATGTTTGTGTGCTTGTGTACATTACTAAGTATAAGCATGCCTGAGTGCCTAGAGATTAGTCTTATATAAAATATTAATAGGATACTATGCTTTTTATTAGTTTATTATTTATATCTACAGGTGCTGTTAGTGGGAGCTTCCAGTTTATAGTATATTTCCTGCTCTGTTCTGAAATTCTGGAAATTTTACAGTGGGTTACAAAATGAAGACATGAAAATCTGCCTCTCCTTAGCTTTTTTTTTTTTTTTTCACCTAGCAAGTAGTAAACCTAAGCAAGCAGTTTACTGTATAGAGTTTATCAGTACTATTTAATCCTATCTTCAGTTCCTAAAGGTCCATAAGCAATTTAAAATGTTCTACAAATCATTCTCAAATCACCCAGTAATTAATCTCAAGAACTAAATATTCGAAATTCTAAAACTCATCTACATTTCTCAGGAAAAAAATAGTAAGTACTACTTTTTCCTCAGTTATTCTTTTGGGTTTGCGTAAATTAAGAAACTGTGCTTCATGTAATGAGTCATGTAAACCATCTCGTTCCATGAACATAGACAATTCTGAGATAATGTCCTTCACTACAACACTCATACTAAGCAAAGACAGACATGCCTGCATGCACAAGACAATTTTTAAAAATACGAATCAGAAGATTCAGTAGGACTGAGGAGATGTTCAGAGTTTTTAAGAAAAACCTTTTAGCTACACAGAGTTTTAAAGGCTTTTAAGACTGTTACGAGTTTTAAGTTTAGACAATATTAAAAAATAGCTTGGGACAAGCAAGTTATGGTGGAAAACAGAAGAGTAAAATAAGGGAAATTGTTACAGAAAGTCAACTGTAAAGATTGTATCAACATGCAAGGGGTTGTTAAGTCTCAGGCATCCAGGACCAGGGAGATGTATCAGCACCAGTACAGGTACACTCTTACAGCTCCCGTGGTAAAGAACAGGACCCAAACCAGAGCCAAAAGAAAAGAAACCCACTTCATTCCTCTTTCCTATGCACAAGCCACAAGAACTCATCAGCACTTCTCAATGTCTCTCTGGGCCCTCTCTGCGGCAGCGGTTTGGGAAAGTCGTGTGTTGCTGGACAGCAAATGTGAACCTGTGCTGGTTCCTGTGGGGCTGCAGGATGGAGGTTTGGCCAGGCTGTGGGTTGTGTGCATGAGAGTGTAGAAAGGATTTGACGCCCTGGTGTCCCACGAGTGGGCTCTGTATGGAGCAGAGTGAATGGTGTCAAAGCAAGGAAGTTGTGCTCCCCACAGGAGGCACCAGCAGTTTGTGTGTGTTGTGTGTATGTGTGTTGTGTGTGTGTGTGTTGTGTGTCCACTCGTGTTGTGCTTCTACACACTCAGTTCCCTGCATGTGTGCCTGAGTTTGCAGGAGGTCGAGGATTGCTCTGTGTGGCGTTACATCCTGTGTGTGTGTGGTTCCGAAATCTCAGCAGTTCAAGCTGGGACTTTGCAGATCACAATAGCCCACACCTCGGAATGGAGCAAAAGGAGACAGAAAACACATAATACACCACCTCTACCCCAGAAGAACAGGGGAACAACACAGACATCCAAAGTGAGTGACACCCCTACTCAGGAGCTTTCCAGCGCACCTCCGCGCATAGCCAGAAAATATCCTTTTGCAGATCGGCAGGGAAAGCAAACAAACAAAAAAAAAGCAACAAAAACAACCAAACAAAACCCTTAAACAAACGAACAAACAATAAAAAAACGTCCCAAACCCCATCTCTTCCCCAAACTTGTCC